>VXAU01006103.1:2380285-2532292 GCA_013399695.1 Formicarius rufipectus | reverse complement strand
TTTTTTTTTTTTTTACTGCTTTCAAAGGCACTAAAGGTTGCTAAATAGCTCTCAAAAGCAGTCTAGTAAGTTAAGAGATGTGTCACAGGGTTGTGCCTATCCCTGAACAGTGAAGACTTAGCAGATAAGAACAAAATGCAGTCTTTTTGCCTTGTGTTCTGGGACACAGAATACATGGACTTTCTAATTTAGACATAAATCCTGGGTTTAGCTCTATGAAAGGGTTAGTACATGGAGCACTCAGGGGTTCTGGTAGGGGCTTTTTGTAGGCATCTACAGAGGATCTCAGTGACGAGTGTTGTGCATTCAGGAAACACGAGGCTTCAGAGTTGATTGTGACTCTGGGAATATGATTGCCTGGGCTGGGTGCAGGGCTTTGCATCGCTGACTGCCACGGATTCTGTGTTTCTCAAATCCTGTGCCAAGTGCTCACTGCAATCCTATCTTTCTGGATCCTCTTCTCTGTTTATAATTGTCATAATCTCAGAGCAATTATGATCTCCACCAGGGTCACTCATTACCAATCTTTCATGTTATATCTTGGCATGCTGAAACTGAATATGGAAACTGTGGAAGATACAAACTGTATGTCGCAGGGTTTCAGGCTCAAAGGAATCAGTAGAGGATTTAGTCGTAATTTTCCTTAGAAAAAGTCATAGAAAAAATATTTTCTGTCATACTCTAATACCCCTTTTGCAGATTAAAGTGTTTGTGTCTTCTGGAGGCTAAATGTGCCAGAGAGCAGGAGAGATCACAAAAACTCCAATACGTCATACCCTTGGAATGACAGGGAATTTATTAGGTATGATTACCTGAGTCCATCAGAAAAGAAAGTTGATAGCATTGGTTTTCTAGTTTGGTCTTTTGATTGAGTTTAATCTCTAATGTTGTGGAATAAGCTGAATAGAGTTCTTTCTCTTCTGCCTTTGCACTACGTGTGGCCCATAGAGTCATTGACGCCATGGCCTTGGTGTTATTAGCACCATGCTCTAACCAACTGAGCTAATGATATTTCCTGTCCAGTCCAACAAAGTGTGTTAATTGCAGAGATTTTCCACAGAAAAAAAAAAATTCTAGAAGGATAGCATAATTTTCGTTTAAAGACTTAAAGCAAGGCGGAGTCCCCTGGTAAAATATTTCAATTTGATTTTCCCAGCTGTGAAAGTAATCAGAAGCTTCTTTCAAGGTTTAACTTGCTAATGAGATCCAGTGACTGGAAGTTAGTTATGCCATTGTCTGCATGATTAACTATTTCTATCCTGTTATCAGGTAGCTTTTATGTGTGAAAATACCTGTGCATGGTGATGAAGTCAGCTTGCAACCTTCTCTTTGATGATCTAAATACATTGCACTTCTTAAGTCTCAGATCATCAATCATGTTTTCTAGGCTGTAGTCATTTTTGTGGCCCTCCTTTTAATGTTTTTCAGTACTTCCACGTGTTTCTTAAAATCTGGACACTGTGATGGTATTCTGTCAGAGATCTCACAAATGCAAAATGCAGTGAGATGATGTCTGTTTGCCTAAACTTTATGCAATTATTTTTTCTCCTCACAAATATAATAGTTGCTTTTTGCTAATAGTCTTTCAAGAGTTTATCCTGAAGTTTTCATTCTTCTTTTTCCTTCAGCTTCTTTTTTTTTTTTTTTTTTTTTAACTCTCATTTCCACTGAAGCTGTTATCAAAGTTCCCAAAGTGGGTGGCTGCCTGGCAGTGACTAACTGATTACTTTCGGGTGTCCAGCTCTGGAAGTATCTATTTCTTTTTCTATAATTCTGTAGGAATCATAGGTTCTTATTTTAAAAACTTTGACAAACATCTAAATTCCTTAAGTAGGCCAGTCAAGTACAGTCGTGAGTTTCCCACTGGGCACGTAAAAACTCCATTCTGAATTCTCCTTGTGTTGTTGTGTCCATTTGGTTCTATTAAAATGAATTGTGTCTTAGGCACCTTGTTTTCTTCCCTGAGCTTGAGCTATCTCACCTACTGCTGTGACCACAGGAGATTTTATAATTTTTATAAAAATAACTTTGGATGAAGGAGTTCCTTATGGTTCCACTAAATGAGGAATTGTCAGTATTAAGATCATTTTGAGACCTGTGAGTATACTACAATTGAATCCAGCTGAAGTACACTCTGTTAATTCCACATCATAATTTTTTAATTGAGATGTCATGTTGTACTAAGTCAAATGCCATGGAGAAATCAAGTGCACTATAGCAGACAATTGCCTTTGTCAAGGAGACCTGTTATCTCTTTATGAAAAGACAATAGGTTTGTTTTACAAGACCAACCTTCCATTAAACTAACTGATTGACATTAATTAGATTTTTAGCCTCTCATTCTTTGTTGATGAAATTTCAAATTAATTGCTCCTTTTACTGAATGCTAAATAACTCTTCTGGAGGTCTGTGGCCCATCTCTTTTATCCTTGTATAAATATTATATCTCCTTTGGCAGTCCTTTATTTCTTTGGATTTTCCCCAGTTTTCAAAGGTTTTGTTTAAAAATAGTATTAGCAATTCAGGGAAGCTCCTCAGCACGTCCTTTTAACATTCAGGAGTAAGTGTAATCAAGGCTTCTGATTTGAACACTGTTTAATTTTAACTGATACTGCCTAACATCCTTCTTTGTCACAGATGGCAGACTTCTATTCCATCCACAACTTTGCATGAGGTGAATGCATCCTCCTGATTCATTCTGAATACAGAACAGGAAAAACAAAATTGAGCATTTTTGTGTACATCCTTTGCACACAGTTTGCTGCTCATCTCTTGCAGATCTACTGTACCTTTCTTCCCACTATTAATTTTTATACATTGTCATTCACTTTCTTTTCTTCAGCCTTTTGCATACACATGCTCACTTTTTTCCTATATGTGGTTTATGTGTTCTAGTTTCTTTTCAGTTTTCATTGCTAATTCCATCGTCGTATTTTAAACATAATACTTTAATTGCCTTTTTATGTCCATCTGAGTAATGATGACTTCTTGGGAATGTTTTAGTAGTCTTGTAAAGGCATCCTCATATTTTGTTAAAACTTACAACAGGTTTTCTCTTTGTTTGTTATCAGTTTTAATGTCAACTGTTTTAAGTTTTAGAAAAAATGATACTTCAGGGATTTCAAACTTCCTGTAAAATATGTGCTTGTGTTTTTAAATAGACTTCATTTTTCTTTATGGAGGCATTTTACGGTAAGCACAGTGAAGTCATCAGCATGAACATTGCAGTCTCATGATGATCACATTATTTTTAAAGCACTCGTTTTCATTTATATATCTGAAATGGACTGTAGGTGTTGAACCTGAAGGTCGTAAGGTTCTGATGTGTTCATTTTGTCAATGGATGAAGTAAAATATTTCTCTTTGCTAGAATGTCCTTTACTTTCTTCAGTAGAACTGAACAGATCAGCTGATGCAGAGCCCGCAGAAAGCTGTGCCAGTGTGGAGACTCAGTGCCACCCTGAGTTCCAGCAGCCGCTGTCTGCAAGTAAGACATGCTTTTAACAGCACTCAGGGGCATTTACAGAGCATTAGGTGAAAACCGTTCATTCAGGCCCTCTGGGGTGTGAGCTGTTAATGCAACGTGCTAGATCTCCTCCTTGATGTCCCATCTATGTTAACGACTGCAATGGTATTATTATGACTTCCTATCATCCCAGTGGTTGAGGAGGTGTGTTTTGGGGTCTTAAGTTGTACTGGCTCCCTATGGCACCTTCTGTAAAGCAAAATATACGCAGGTATTGCCCTAAAGAACAGCAAAGCAGCAGAAAGGATTCAAAAGGTTTGTTTCGGAGATGAGGATGCTGAAAACGTACAGATCCTAACGGTGCTATATGGGCAGCACCAGCCTCAGAGCAAAAGGCAGAGGCAAGGCTTTCATTCGTTCTGTGGGTTTGACCATTGTTTTCCCTCCCTCGGGTCCTCCATTGGGTGCCAAGGCATTGCAGCACATCTATGAGCATTATCTCTCTTGTGCCCGGGGAGTAATCTTCTGTGGATTGCATGCAGAGCAGCATCCCAAAACTGTGTGTGTGAGAGATGCCTCGTTCCAGGCAGGAAAGCTTCCTTAGAGAAAACTGCCTTTTCAGTAGCAATGTCTTTCAGAAAAGAGCTATTTACCCCTACACCTTCCATTCTGATACTATTCTGATATTCTGATACTCCTGCCTTCAGCAGTGTGTGGTGTTTTGGCAGCTACAGAGCTCTGTAGCCCCACAGATTTCAACTTACATTTAGGAAATTCTGTGGAAGGGAAGCAAATACCCTGAAGTGGTTGGTGCCTGGTGTTACCCCAAGACAGACAGTGTGACTATCCTGTGGCAGAGTCTGTTCATGATGGGGCTCTGATTGCTCTTCTTTCCATCTCCTCAATTGTTAAGTGAGCCCAGGTGGGCTCAGGATACTTCCACTGTGACAAAGGGCTGTGGGCAGGGAGGTTTTGTGGGGCTGATGAGGAAATCTGCTTGTCAGAGAAAGAAGATCTGTTGAGATGTTTTTAAGAAGCTGGGAGGAGGAGAAGAGGGGCTGAGTGAGAGTTGAAGACAAGAGGGCACATCTGCGCTGGGGAGGCTCATGTGCACATGTCAACTCATTTTGTACATATTCCTGTGACTCCAACAGGATTGCTTCCAGTATCCAAGATGTGGGTACATACCTCTAATATTTCTTTCAATTACAAGTGGCTCACACATCTGTATGTTACTTTTAGTCCCAAGATGGGGCTTGAGGATAAAATCTAGAATTTGAAATTAGAAATTGAGACTTATGACACTGTAGATTTGATGTCCTAAACGTAATTGCCTTCTTCAAAATCTGACACATGTACCACAGTTTTTTCTATACGTCTCATGCACATCTTCAGACTGTGACTCCTGTGCTTATTCCCTTGCTCATTAGTACTCCTGCAGATCTTGGAGCGTGCTCAGCTGCTCTGATTGCTGTGGTAAAGATGACTGTATTATTAATACAATTACAAATGTTTTATGGTTTGACCCTTTTTAATCACTTTAATCACTCTAGCTGCTGCTGAATGTCTGGAGACTAAATAAACTTGTACTTCAATCACATCTTCAATATTTGTGTCTCTAATAGAAAATTGATGGGTTGACTAATTGATAAGATCCAGCTAGGAATTCCCTAAAGTGCTTGTTGGTACCAAAGAGGTCAGGGGGGAAAAAGGAAAACCTATCTATTCTAATTAATTCAGTAAAAAAAAATAATTTAGGAAACAACTTCTGCCTCAGTGGCATGGAAACCTACAGCTACAGGCAAAACAACTCTATATAGTGTTTCTCATTTTATTAAGAGGGAGTTTCTGACTTGCTATAGAGTCTCACTTCGTAGCAGTTTTGCTAGACAACTAAGGTAGAAGAAGAAAATTAACACTAGAGTCCTGGAAGCTTGAATGTAAAGTGTACTCACCAGTGGTCTTTGTTCTTGCAGCCGCAAGCACCGAGTATCTCCTGTGCTGTTCCATTTCTTGCCACAATGCATACATTTGAAATAAGCCTGAGACTCAAAGTCACAGGCAAAATTGAGTGCCTGAGAGATGGGAGTGAAATGGAAAGGAGCTGCAAGATTCTAAATATCATTGATTTTATCTCCTACTTTGTATGTTGGAGTTCAGGAGAAGCTCCTCAGTGGGAAAGACAAAAGGATGGTTTTGACCTTTAAATGCTTTGGCGTTGGAGTGTACGTGCATGTTTGGATTATTGAGTCACTTTCTACAACTATTTTTGTAACACTTAAGGTGCTGCAGTTTATTCCTTGGGTTAAATCTGGTCCTGTGGCTAAAGTTTTATTAAAAAAAACCCCAAAACTCCACCACTATCAGCAAGGACCAAAAAACCTCCAAATCTAAACAGGAGCAACAAAAAACCCCCCAAACAAATCAAGCACCTTCTTCAGTACTTTCTTTCAGTTGTTAGAACTGCAAACCAGCAACTCTTTGCTTGTCTGATTTTGGAGCCTTACTGCAAGAACAGTCTTTAAGGTGTATAAAAATTAATTTAATTGAGATGCCAAACTTTGAAAAAAAAAAAAAGAGATGATACTGATGTGAATAGCAGCTCTTTGAAGTTTAGTTAATTATTTCATTGCCTAGATTAGGCAGCAGAGTAATTGACTAAATAATAGGCTTGATTTTCAAACGGAGACAGCTTTCTCATGTATATAAATCTTGCCATATTTCCTCTCCATCTGTCATTTTTTTCTGCTTTCCCTATAGTTTTTCCGGACAGGATTTGTAATGTACTCCATTTTCAGTGCAAAACTTTCTCCATGTTGCCATTTAAATCTTCAAAGCCACTTAAGTTAATCAAATCTATCATAAAATAAACTATGGGAGCAAAGGCAGACCTGATCATTTCAGTTTACTGTAAAATTTTATTTCTTGTTGTTCTGCAAGATTTTTCCAGGTGTTGCAGCAAATGCCAGACACTTAATGTTTGAACTGAGGCCTTTTCCCCACAGCACGTGGTGCTTGCATTCAGGAGGGCTATTCTGTGAATGCAGGGCTGGGGTGGGAAGCAATGAGCACTCATGAACTTGAGCTGAGATTCCCTTCTAGCCTAAACAAGGTCTTTTTTATCTCACTTTGGCATCCTTAGCAGATGTATTTTATAGATCAGATACAATTTGAGGGGATTGCAGGACACTTTATTCCTAAAAATCTTTGATTCCTCCTTTCTTTCATGAATAGCACAGGGCTAATGCTGTTACTGCCAGTGGTGCACTGAGTGGCAAAGCAGCCCATTCCACATAACAGCTGGCCATCTGAAAACGCCTTCATGGCCCACCTGGCAGCTTTGGAAATGCTTGTCTGTTGGGAAACCAGGAGTGATGATTCACTGCTTTGACTAATCTTTATTTAAAAATAGAGGGAAATATTTTGGAAGTGAAAGAAAGAGTATATTTTTAGCAAATGGTTTTGAATTTTCTACAGGAAGCTTTACTATATTTTATAGCTATATTACAAGTACAAAATAGGATTAGATTTAGTAGAGAGAGACTGTGACCTCTTCAAAGAGTTTGCCTTATTATGTTTCTGTGTACCATGAGCTGTATATTGTCAAGTGAGTATATTGTGGTACGAGAGTTACAAGTTCAGTTCAGGATGCCTTAGCTGAAATCTCTGCAAACTGAATAGTTCTGGTTCAAGGGTCTAATAAGCTCCTCAAGTCTGAATGTCCTAGCTCAAGATATTTATATCTCCTGCCAGTGTGAAGGCCAGGATAGTTTGTTCTGCACAAAGAACAGCCTGATACTGCTTTTCTCCTTTTCTATTTGCTTCATAATGCGCTAGTCTGTGTGTGTGGGTTTATTTACTTGCTCTGTGCTTTTCTCGCTTCTGCACAGTCACCATTCTGTTAAAAAAGCAAGTTACACACTCATGACTTCAAGTAGGGGTGGGTAAAAACATGTGCAAACATCAAGAAGCTGAAATTAATTGAATATCCAACTCTAATTTGACCCAAGTTATCTCTGCAGTAAGATAATGTGTCACTTTGTAGCATTGACCGCTTAGCATTTAATAAAATCAATAGTGCTATGAAAAGGTAGGGTTGTCAGATGTATCATACATTTGTCACAGGCTTTGAGGGCAGGATAAAAACTGCTCAGTCTGTGAAATGTTTATGTTTAAAGTTACGCATTGCAGACTGAGGACCTTTAAATAGCATTCATTTCTTACAAATAAAAACCTAACTGAGATGAATATTTAATGTAGGGAATTATATTTGATATTTGGAATGCATTAGTAATTACTGATTATTTTAATGAGAAATTTTCTAGCAATGTTCAGGTTAACCTTGGAGAGTTGGTGTGATGTGTGGAGAGTCAGGTGAAAGCCAGTACTCTGGGGGATGTGAGACAGGAGTCCCTGCCCTGAGTTCAGAGTGTTTGCATCTCGGAGAAGACTTATAACTCCTGGTGCAGAAACTATTGTTGAAATACAGCACCCAAAATATGTCATCTCTGTGGGAACATTACCTGGCTTTGTACTCCTCAGAAAAGGAAAAGAGGAATGGAATTTAGAAAGCTTCCTTTTTTTTGAAAGCCCTGTGTAAGGCAGCAGTAGTGGTGAACAAGAGAAATGGTTTTCTATGTGTATACTTTTGCCCTAAGGAAATCCGTGTCATAAATATGTCTTCTATAGCTCAGCATTTTTGTCTTATTTGGGCATTTTGTAAAGCATAATACATAAATATATGTAAATAATTTTACTGGTTAAAGCTGGCACATTTTTGTTCCTTTTAGCTTTCTGATGTTCCTTTCCCTTCTTTCTCCCTATTCCATTAATAAAAAGAAATTAATGTGCTTCAGATTCAGACCCTAAGGGATGAAGTCAGTGTACCCTTGCACATTATTATTATCTGTGTCCATATATTTATACAGATTTTTATTATGACTAAATTTTTCTGATGTTCCAGTATTGTCACCACGAGCTTTTGGTTAAAAAGGAAATAAAAGTAAAGGTGAAAATAGAAAGACAAAAGTTGGGCTTTGTCCTTTGATGTCTTACAAATAGGAAGTATGTGTCTGGAAAATGACTGCCTTCTGAGACCTCCCTCTGATACAACTAATCTTTTAAAATTGATGCTGATACACACTTTTGCTCAAATCTGAGGATAAAACCTGTTCTAACAATGACCTGTGGTCTTCTGTTTTTCTCTGCTCTTTTCTTTGCCTCCTCCCCTTCACATAAAACCTGCTCATAATGGAAAAAAGGTCAATGTGCTGTACACAGCTAGTTTGGAAAAAAACTGTAAAAAGGAGTTGACTTTGAGCAAACTTATCCAGGTGCTCTGTTTTTCCATGAATGCCATGCTAATGACTTAGGTGCAAGTCTAAATGCTAGCTGGGGGTCACCCATTATTTTTTTTAATCTTAAGTTTATGGGTTGGAAAGATAAAAATGAATGCACACATTATCTATAATGAAATATGATTTGGACCCAGATTGTGGAAATTTGTGTATCTGAGTTCTAGGCAGAGTTCTGAAGTGCACACACTTGTGGGCAAAAATGGGCCCTAAGTGGTGTTTGCCATTTATTTTGATTTCCTTGAGGTCTGATTGCAGGGTTTTAGGATACTTTAGGTGACAAAACTAGTTGTTTAATGTAGCTGATGAAGGGGTCAGCCTTATTCCTTCAATATATGTTGTCCTCATCCTGATAAACAGACTACACAAGGACTAAAAATACCCTCCAGTGTATTCTAAAACCTTCATGGGAGTGCTGGTGAATAATTCCCTTTTACTGGATTACATCTAATCAAACTTCTATAAGTAAGACAAGATTTTAATGGAAAACTTTGCCTTATACTGTACAGAAAAGGAGAAATTATGTCTTGTATTTTACGGAGTTTGCCACCACCCATTCTCCAAACTTTCTGCTCATTTAACTCTGTGTATGTTGTCCTGTTCTACTGGGGCAGAGAGGACTGAAGGAGGCCCATGGATACTGCCAAGCAAATGTGTTGAAGCTTGCAGAGATGTTTTCCTTTCCACCACTTACAGTGCTACTCCAGCAAAGCAGACAAGCTGTGCACATCCTTCATGGATGGGTCTAGGAGACAATAGTGAGATAACTCGTGGTCTGTGAAATCACTTTCCATGGAGCCAGAGCACAAAAGCTGAAGCAGTTGGGTGTTGGTGGCTGAATGCCCCTCCGGGGGTGGGAGATGAAGCACTGTAGTGCAGTACACACAGTGAGGTAGGTTCCCATTCAGGCAGCCTTTTATCAGAAAGTAGTAACTAAACAAAAAAATACATGTGTTTTGCATAGCTCAGATGTAGCTGCCATGCTGCTGACTCAAGCAGAGCAGGAGGCAGATGGAAAGGTGATGGCAACAAGCTCCAAGGGAATAGTGCTTAAGAGTGGAGCTGGGCTTGTCAGAACACAGTGCCCTCTGGGTTGGGAACAGACACTGCTATGGCTCATAGCTCTGTACAGGTGGTTTGCTTTCAGGGGTACCCGTGTATGGCTGTCAGCTCTCCTGGGCTGCATGTTCTGTGCAAAGGCAGTGTGTCAATGCCATCAGAAAATTCAGCCAAGTATGAAGTTGAACAGAGTCAGCTGATGATCTTGAGCAATTCTTTTTAGATGGATGCCTTGGCCTGTTATTTGGTGTCTCGATGCAAACACATAGCACTTGGCATCATAACATCTTCATTTCCCAACAGTTAAGACTTGTACCACAGTCCTGATGCAGATGATGATAACTGTGAAACAAATACTTTCTGTGCTTCACCAATTGCTGTGGTATCTCAAGATGGCTTTTTCCCAGGAAAAAGAAATTTTGAAATCGGGAGATGTATCTTCTCAGAGTCATTTAGCTGAATAGCTAGCATTAGTCTTGCAGAGGATAATATTAAATAACTGTAGCTATGATTACAACCCTGTCAATTTTGATCTGAAAAAGTGTCTAAAGTTCTTCTCAGCATTTGTGTTGGATCATATTCTTGTTCTTTATAACAAAACTTGTTCTCATGATACTGTCTCTAGATGGTCATATGCCTAAGTGGGATTATATAGCAGAAATTGAGGTGGGCACACTTTCGTGCCAACAATGTGCAAGAGAATTGCAGTCTTTGTTTGAATTGTGCCCATTTTCACAGGAAGTTCATTTTTACCAAACCAAGGCAGCACAATTGTAAGTGATTGAAGAAACCTAAATCCTTGTTGAAACTGGAAAATATTCAGCACGTGGGTTTTTGAAACCCAATGTCCTCTCACTAACCGTGACCAACAGTGGATGCTTAGGACAGGAGATGAAAAGAAACATGGATTATAGATTCAGAGAAATCTGCCTCTACCAACAATCAAAGTTTTAGACTGATGGTACCACAGGTTGCATCAGGACTACTGCAGCCTTTCATGAATTCTCCTTTGCTGATGAAATAGACCTTCAAAGAAGGAGTAGGGCTTGAAGGCTCTTCTCTGCACTTCCAGGATTACTCAGGCACAGGAATCTGCTGCCCATGTTATGAGCACATCTTTTAGAAAGCTGTCTGCCTTTTTTTATAACCTGCTTTGTTATCCTCCATCTTCTGTGCATGCAAATTTTGCTATACTACCTTGATGAAGCCTCATCTTCTGAATCATGTTTTTCAAGAGACTTTATTTTTTCTGTAAAGACAAAGACTTGGCTTATACAGTTGTGTCCCTAGTACTTTGTTGCCAACTCTGCCAATTATTTGCCTTGATTTTAGACAAGACTCTATCCATTTTGGGGAAGCAGAGGTAATATTACTTTTCTCTAGAGAGGAGTTTAAAGTTTTTTAATATTTAAAGATATTGTACTACTAGGTCACTATATCATAGTATTTTATTTGTGAAGTGGACGATGAATACAGTTTATAGTACAGTGAGATCATGAGATGTTGCTTGGGAGCCAGCCTAAATTGAATAGTTGTAGTTGAATATCTCTGTCTAGCATTTCAGAAATTTACATCTGAAGTACATTGAACTTCTTCCTTAAGCAACACCTCGTTGTAAATCTTTTTCTTTTTAGTAGAAGTAAGTAGAAGTTCTTCACATCTTCACGTACCATATCAATACATGCAAAGGACTTGACTCTTGTGGAATGGTGGTTAAATATGCTCTGAATTTTCCTATGAAGTGTTAACCTCATTTTTTTTTCTTCAGGCTTTGCTTGCATTCTTAAAATGTAAAAAGCACTTTGGTTCCACCAGCTTGCACTGCCCTTGTTTGGCTGCTTATCCAACCGGGCACGCCAAAGTCAGTTTGCTGATTCCAACTCTTCTAGAAAGTGTTGAAAGTACCAAGCTATATTTTTGCCTTGAAACATGTCAGGGAAATAGTGATTTATTGCATTTATTTCCAAGTTGAAGTACAGTATGAGAGGCTGGTTTTCATCATGTTCTCTTCTGGTCTGAAGCACACACTAAAATGGGTGTGTGCTTGCAACGCAGAAAGAAAATTATTCCCATTAACTGGTGTGAGTGGCTACTTGCATGTGGGTGATGCTGAGCAAATGCTTCTACAATTAACTGCTGAAATGTAACAAGGAAAACCTCTGTCCTGCCATAAGGTTCCTATAGGAAACCATTCTCCTCGATATGAAATGTGGAAAGAGTGTTATCTCTTTAGAGCCGCTGCTGCTTTGGCCTTANTTTTTTTTTTTTGTGATGACAACATTTTTTTAGAAAATTGTGGAAATATAGAATTTAAAATCAGAAAGGAAGGTCACTCGCTGGTCTGGATATATTTAAAGGGAACTTTTCCTCTGTTGCTTTGTAATTAACTGAAAAACAACTGTGCTTTAATTAAATGTACTGCTATGGTAAATTAGTCAAAAATTATGTTTTTCTCAATGCATTATTCTAAATTACTCATTCTATCCAATCCTATCCCGTTTTATTCTATCCTTTTTTATGATACTACATTCCTTATATAAGGTAGCAGTTTAAATGTAGCAAACAATGTAGTTAGGAATAGTTCAGAGCCACTGCTGGGCTAGTTTCTCTATGCCAACTCAGGGCTGAACTACTAAGAACTGAACAGGCTCTGTTTTCAAGTTCTTCATGAACAAAACTGAGAAATGTTCCAATTGTTGACCTTCAGAGTGAAACAGTTGGTCCATTAAGTTATAATGTCTCCTGCTATACTGTGTTTATTGATTCATGGGGACAGAAGTGTGGATAATAATGAATTGATGTGCTTTAACACCAAATTATTATAGTAGTTATGATTTTTGATGGCACCTCTTCTCCTTTTTATTCTCTTCTGCCATACTGTGTTGGTGCTGCAATAGTGTAGAAGATCACAGGCATCTGTCCTCCTTATTAGTGTCTGTCTAATGCCAAGTTTTAATTCCTCATTAGGCAATCTAAGAATTTTGTGTGCACCAGGACAAACTAGGTTTTGATAACAACGTATTTTGAGCTCTTCTCTGGGTCAAGTTCAATAGAAAAAATACTTCCTGGATGCTTTATTACAGAAGTTGTTTTGTGTTTTCAAAGTAGTGCGAATACCATTCTTTTAAGAAATGAAGAGCTGTAGACTGACTTGTACATGTGTTAAACTTCATCTCTTTTATTTGCATCCTTGCTCCTGATTTCAGTCTTGGCAGGTTGAGAGCTCTGCAGGGAAAACTTCATAAATGCTCTACAAATCTTTAATAAATTAGGCTGTAAGGATCATCGAACTAGCGTTCGATCGCATTCTCTAGAAAAGGCATGGCTTGCTGCAGAATTTAGTGGTGATTGTTGAATTAGATAATGGTTTTTATGCTGGTTACTATAATTGCTGATGATGTAGATGGGTAAGTCGTTTTTCAACATGCAGCTTATGGAGATACAGAGTAGGTACTCAAAGAAGCTATTGATCAGTGAATACTTACATGTGATGCATTTAATCTTTCTCATTATGTATATGGTATTAAATGGATCTGAAAAGGTTTTATTTTGTAGATATAATGTTTGAAGAGAAGAGTGCCTAATACATTTAGGTGTGAGTGGACTAAATTCCTACTAACGGGATGTACAAATGCTTGTGTCTGCTAAGAACCTTGAAAATACACACACTGTGACAGGGAGTGACTGCAGCTGCTGTAGGTGACTTAGCCGCAGTAGAGAGCTGCTATAATTGCTTTTTCTCATAATTTTTGTTAGTTCTTGACTCTTTCCAACTGTTGATCAAACAAAGTTTTAGGGATATTTTTTCCCCAGTGTGGAGAAATGGTTTTTTGTCTGGATTTGAAGCCAAGGCAGTGGGGTATCCTCCTTATAGATCATATGAAAAAACACAAATTATTCTCTTCATTCTCTGCCCTCTACAGGAAAAAAAAAAAAAAAGGTATAAACCTTCTATAGATATATGAGAGGTTAGAGCACACTTGTAAAGTAAATGAAAAGATTAGTGATTTACTCATAGCTTCTCAGAAAACATGACTTTTTGTATGTGGGGCTTTTAAGAAAAATTTGATGTGTGATTTTGAAAACTGAATGTCAGTGCCATTAGGGACTAAAATAGAACTTAATCCAGACACTAAGGAATGAATTTGACTCTCAGTTATCTAACTGCTGACTGTTCATACCAGCATTACACACTAGGTTTCTCAAGCTCTGAAGCTCATAACAGATATATCTTGTTCAGGTATTATCATTCATTACTGCTGGTGCATGCGGGTGAGGTCAGGCTCTGGAACCTGTAGATGACCATTGTGTGCCTGTGGAGATGGATAATAAAGCTATCCAGAGGAAATAGGCTCCATCACCTGCAAGGGCTCTGGTGACATTTCACCAGCACTATATTTTAGTGGATTATATTTCTAATGCTGTGTGTAGCATGATTATGAATTGATTTATCAGGGGCCTATATCACTTGTTGGATTTCACTGTATCACTCCAGATACAGTGATGGCCTGATAGGGCCTCTGGATCAGTTATTTTGCAGTTATTTTATTGGCTTTTGAGTTATGCAGTGTGTTGATTAAAACATTTGGAGATGATCTTCATTTTCCACATATTACTGCAAAAGACGATAGTATTTTAATGCAGCTGAACTACCTGTTAAATTCCTTGATGGAAGATGTAAAGTAGTTTTGCAGGCAGCAGAGAAGGAAGTTCTGCTGATGGTTGCAAAGTATTTATGTTCGGATTCCTTCTTTTAAAGGCTTACTCAGCAAAGGCTGTCATTGCATGTGCTTGGTTTCTGCCCAAAAGTGAACCTTTTGTCATTATACAGAGATATGAGAAAACTGAACAGTACGATTGTCCCTGCTGTCCCTATGCTGAATTAGAGAAAAATTGAAATGGCTAAATAAGAAAAATGAGTGAAAGCTAGACTTTGGGGTTGAAAAAATCCTTCCTTTGGAGGAATAGTGGAATGTTTTGATCATGGTCAGCAATGAGGACATTTTCATTTTTGTGGAGACTCATACAGCTGGTTTTAACCTGATGTGTCAGTGTTCCTTATGAAGCCTAGCTCAAGTACACGTGCCTGGGTATCATCCTCTGTGAGTTGTGGATCTTGGATGTTTTGTGATGTACTTACTCCTGGTCATATTGTTTATTTTGCACATAAAGAGTGGTTTTCTCAGATAAGGGGAAAAAAAATTAAAATGGAAACCTTTGCTTGGTCGTTTGTTTGAGTTCAGGGCAATCTCCCCACTGTGTGTTGAGTTTTCTGACCACATCTTCCACTCAGGATAGCACTTGGGTGTGCTTCTCCTTAGAAGTGTTCTCCTGAGTGGTCCTGGTGCTGCAGGTTTGACCAATGTAAGGGTGGTCCTGAAGATCAAGGTAGAAGTTGGGCTCTGAAACATCTCCATTCCTCTGGACTCTAAAGAATAACCTTTTAGGACCAGGAGACATGAACTCTGAAGACTGACTCTGGTATGACATGTTTCCAAAAATTTTTCTGGAGCTTTTCAAAATTTCCAGATTGTAGTGGGTTTTTACAGTTAGTTCACTAGGGACAACTCTGCTGATTTGCTTAGTAATTAGCCTAATGGACAACATTGATACCAAAAAAGTGTTTGCAAGAAGATCAAAACAAAAACATGCTTTGCATTAGCCCAGTATATGTTTTCCTAATACAGAGCTTTGGTTTTTGTTGGCATTGTTGGGGATCTGGGAAGTTGTTTGCTTTGATTCTGCAATTTGAGCTCAGTTTGAGAACAGTCAATTACTGGCTAATTGTTTGAGACAATTTTGACTTAAAGCAACTTAGGAAGCCAAGTGATCATAAATGATAGTTGCCTAGTTTCTTAAGCAAAACTATTCACAAAACTCCTTTAAAGATGTAATTTAAATCTTCATGATATTGTCCTTGTTATTTCTCAATGTTTTCCATTTATAGTACTAGCATGCAATTGTTACACTATAACAACTGTGCTCTGGGTAGTATTTATTAAATGTTTTTAATTCAGAGAACTCGGAGCATTTTACAGAGCTTCAATAATCCCTGTAAGTTCCCTCCTAAAGGAAGTATTCATAGCCCTAGTTTTCATATGAAAGAAGATAGAGACATTGAGTCATTTGCCCTAGGTTACAGAACAAGTCAGTGGCAGAGTGAAAGTATAACCTGTGGGTCCTGATCTCTGAGAAGTGAAATAAATTTAATAAAGGCAAATGTTTTTGACTGTTTGGGAATTCCTTTATATGAGCAAGGGGAATAGGCTGGATGAGTAGGGTATGTGAATGAGTCCTAATGGAATTAGGTACTAATTTTCTTCAACTCTTTCTCATAAATTTTTTTTGCATTTCTTTTTGAAAGAGTTAAGTAATACTTGCAGTAGGGCTATATAAGAATGGTTGTCTTTGATACTGTATTTTCACTATGGTATTACAAAAATTAAAAGTATATGCACTGCCTTTGTGAGTATTTGACTTGTAGATTAGTTTTTAACTGTTCAGTTGCACTGATATCAAGCATGACCAACCAGGGCTGACACAAGTGATAAGGAAATACAGAACAATGAAATTTTTGCATCTCTGAGGAGATTCAAATCATTAGACTGTGTGGAATAAAGCACATTCAAACAGATACCAGCCATATGAGAATAGGCACTTTTAATTGAGTCAGCTTAGTCTTTGAATACAAAACTGCTTTATTTACATAACCAAAATTATGCTGCTGTAGCATTTTTTTCTGTGAGAAGTTTTCTGTATTTAGAGCTATAAAAATGTGAAAGTTAAAAATTAGTGTTATGATTTTAATAATAAACATTCTGCTGTAAATAAAGTGTATAATTTAGTTTGATGTCTTTATATCAGTTTATCAGCAGTAAAAACCTATAAACTAAGCTTCATATCATAAAAAGAGCAGTTCTATATTAAAAAGGAAATAACTCTAATAAAGAGATTGTGTCTGAAGTTTCCTTTCTTCATCTAACACAGACCATTTTATTCTCCATTTTTACTCAACTAAGAGAGATGATTTCAATCCTTTCCATGGTCTGCACTGTATTAAAATAATATTGATGGCTTTTGCATTTTGGATTATAAGGAAGGTTCAGCCCCACTGATCTTAGGATCTTCTGCCTTTTCTACTGAAGGAAAGCAGTCTGGTGCTGTATTGGTTTCTAACATAAATTGTGCACAAGTTCATTGCATTACATTACTGTAGGGGTGCAGCAGGAAACAAAGACTATTTTACAACCCCTGTGGAGAAAATAGTCTGGCAGGGTGCTCTGCTGCTCCTGCTCCTTGGATCTTCAGACCTGAGCTAACACTAATCTTTTTTCTGCAGTTAGTGATTTTAGAAAAATGCTCTTTCCACTACTGTGATGCTTTGTAAAAGTAAAACTAGTGAATTAAAAAAATTTAATAATAAAAATATACTCAGTGATGAATTTAGTCTTTTTCTGTGGAGTTGGGCACCTTACTGAAAAGAAACTGTTAAGCATACTGTATGTGGTTCTGTGGTGACTTGAGCTGATGTGAAAGGAGTTGTTGGTATTTGGATTTTCAAAATCAGTATTCAGTCTGCATGCTTCATGAAGTACTATAGATTGAATGTATTCTGAGTAAAGCTGTCAGATGTACTTCAGGAAAAGTAATTAATGCCAGGTGCAAAGCATGCTGTTGTCATGACAGAATCCAAACTAAGTTGAACATACCTGATCTCCTGACCACTGATGTTTGTAAGCATCTCGTTTGGAGGCTGTTGCATGTTTGTGGCTCATGTCTGAAGGGCAGTTGTTAGTTCATGGTCCAAAGAACAAAAAATCACTCTTAGAGATATACCTTGGAAGAAAAGTCAAATATTTAAGAGCAACAGATACAAGATAGTGGATAAGCATAGGAAGAGAATGAGAAAGGGAGAATTTGTCAACAATTCATTTATACTTTCAAGTAACCAAATTACTTTTTATTGCTGATCTAAGAAAATCTGTATGTTGATCTTCAAGTAGCTCGTGATTACTAGGGAACCAGTGGTGCAGCCAGTCCAGTGTATAACACCTGAGTACCAAATGCATAAGGAAAAGTACAGAATGTGTTAAGAGGTTTCTTTGGTATCTGAACTGAGACACTGAATAATTGAGTTCAATAAGGTTTCCAAAATGTGCTGGAGAATTTACCAGCAACTCTAGAAACTGCTATTTCTTGAAATATCATTCCATGACCTAAATATCATTCTTAGTCTTTCTCTGCTTGATTCCTTTACCATATGACAGGGAAACCCATGCATCAATTGCTTGAGAAAGATTGTTTTGCTTGACCAGGTTTGATTTGATACATTCCTTTTTTTATTCAGAATACTTTTGTCATGGTGCTGCATTAAGAAAAAGGCATTACATCAGCCCTCTGTAGCCTGTGCTTTTGTTACATGGCACGCTTATCATTTTTCCTCCAATTTTATCTTTGTAAAATAATCTTTCAGTCTTCTAAACCACTCTTTTTGAGGGAATATTGCTATCATTCTGTATTCCCCTCCCCAACCCCCCTTCAGCTCTTTAATAAATGGATTTAGCCATTTGGATTAAGCATAAAGCAGACTATTTCTTCAGCTAGAAATGGATTTAAACTTGTACTTCTATGTTTTGATAAACCTTGGCCTAAAAGAATACATTGGTTAATCCAGAAATGTTTCTTAATTAGGATGCAGACACTGATGAATGGATATTAATCTCTTATTAGCTAGTTTTGGACTAGGTTAATAACATTACTGAGCATTTCATGAAGGACTACTTTGAATATTTTTACTCTTGTGCACTGCTATAGAAGTGTGTGAACATTTTTTCAGGTCTTAAGTTTTCTTCAGCTCCATAATGGATCCATACCGCATTTCAGAAACGCCCTTGTGTTTGCAGTAGGACCCAAGTTGTACAACGCTAAATTTTGGCATATAAAGAGTTCAACAAAATAAATCCTCCACTTACCAAGGGCTAGAAAATAAACCTTGACTGACCTTTAACTATAATGTCATAATTGTGACTATATAGCATAGAACACCATATAGGATTTCATGTGAAATCACTGAATTTATTTTAAAACAGTTATAGGACATTGGAACAAATCTGTTCCCTTTGATTCCAACAAGCCACATGCTGTAGCAGCTTTGTTAATCTTCCAATATATGTAAGGCACACCACAGTTTAAATCTTTGTGAGGGATAGGTACACATACAATAAAATGATTGTATGAATTAGGTGAAAAAAGTTTTATAATGTGGATTTGTTAGGATTACCTTCTTTCAAGGCCTGAGCTGTGGGAGCGCAGTGGGAAATGTAATACGGTTTGGCTGATGGGTCTCGTTCTCTCCCCCTCTCCCTCCCTTTTTCCTTCGGTTTCCAGCCCGAAACTTGAAGCTTTCCCAAATCCACGTCCAGTCCACAGGGATAAGTTGATGGAAGTGGGTTGGCCTTCCAGTGAAACGTAGCTGGTCTGGGGCACTGACATCTGGGACTGTGACCTTCCTGTGAACCCTCCAGCCAAGTCTATTGCCCTTTTTCTGCATTTCATTCAATATATGTGGCAAAGATTCACTAATTGCATTTACTGAGCTATGCTACCTTTAAAACATTGCATTTACCATGTCCTTTCCCTTCAGCCACTGGGTTTTTTCACTTTTCTGCAGTATCTGGAGAGTATCAGACTGATAGTTGCAAACAGAATATGAGCTTTTGAAGTCCAGGTATTAAGAATATTGCTCAGTTTTAATAGTGAGTAGAGATACATTATGGAGAGAGATTAAAAGACAACTGGAGTAGTAATGATGTCAGGTCAGAAAAAGTGATTATTCTATTGGTAAAACATTTAACTTTCGAAAATTAAATTATACATTATTTCCAGATTTTTAATAATCAGTGCCTGCACTTTCTCATTATTGACTGATTTGCTCCAATTTCTTTGTATGAAAGGGTTTTTGTCATTTAGTGAGGAGTCATAATATAGTCAAGTTTTACACATTTTATTGTCTTGACTTCAGCTCCAAGAATTACATGTGTACTTGGGAAATGAATTCACAGTACCACAGAGGCTGGCAAGCCTCCAGATTTTAATTGCTTACCAGTGAAGTTCAGGGCAGACTGTTCTTCTTAGGGTGGGAAAATGAAAAAGAAACAAACCTCAGTTGTGCTAAAGAAAATGAAAATTGCCTTCTTGAGAAAAGTATTCACTGATATGTGAATAAAAGAACTGCATTATAGTTATCATTGCTTATTGGGCTTTGTGGCTGAATTAACAGAATTGGGGAACTAAGGAAAGTTGGAGCTGTCATGGTATTTAGCCAAGTCCTATTTTTTTTATTTTTTTTTTTGTAACTAACATCTTTCAGGCAGACTGAGGTAGGTGATAGGGAAAAAAGGTACTATAGATCAAAATGCATGGAAAACGTTGAGAGGAAGGATGGGCTAAAAAGCTCTGTTGTAGCCAAGCAGAGAAGTAGCCCAGAGCACGTCAGCTGCTATGGAAAGGTACTGCCTGAGAAGGTCAAGTGATGAGATCCTCTTGCTGAAATCCAAGAAATCTGAAGTTTGATCTTTGGTTCCCCAAGAGACTCCTCTCGGGATCTTGTTTCTGATGTGCTCTGTCTTACAAAGAGGGAATAGTTTTCCGCCTTTTGCCTAAAGATCTCTTCCTCTCTCTTTTTCAGAGAAGCATTTTCCATTGTATAACCTTCTGTCATTGCTTTCATGTCTCCATCTTGTAAGTGTGCAACCAGCATGATGCCAAAAAAGTAGTGAGAGTAACAGAGTGAAGGACTGGTGAAGGGTAAATATTTGAAATGAAATTGTAATTGAAAAGGTAAGAAGATCTTTACAATTTATTGCTATCAAGCTGTCTAGATATTATCTGCAGATGTTATCTCTTTGATAGAGCTTCAAAAGGAATCATTGGTGCTTTGAGAAGGAGAATGATGTTGTGTTTCACCTGCTGACACTAGTGCAGCAGCTACATAATACTGCAAAAGGGGAAAAAAAAGGAAAGAAAATGGCACTGAATAGGCTCAAGCCTGGGCTCTTCTGGGCAGACTTATTCCAGAAAAGGTGATAACTGATAAAAAAGGTGAGTTTTGCATTTGCAACAAAAATGAGTAGAGAGCTAGGAAGAGTCTTTATTGAGTTGTGCATGAATAGATGAAAAATAACCTGCTAAAATTTGGATATGAGCAGCTTGGGAGACTGTGGAGGAGGTGAGATGCGATTATCAACAGCTGTGGGCAAGCGTGGCTTCTGGAAGGGTGGCAGGTTTGGTGTGTGTTGTGTTTCTGTTCCAGGACTTGTTTACTTGGAGTATGGACAGCCTGACATCTGGTTGTCTTCTAATGAGACTCTGAGCCTCAATTTTATTGTCTCTCCTGAGCTTTCCTTTTATACCTCTTACTGGCTTACACTACAATTTGAGCAACCCTTGTCTTTTTCGCCCTTTTTCTCATTGCCAGCCTGGTAAAAGACAGGAAAGAGATCCGTGGAGTTCAGCTGTGGGAAAAGTATTTCCATGCAGTACAACATGTACCCTAAAATATATTCACCAACAAGAGGAAACATACTGCTTACACAACTTAAGATCTCTTTTATCTGTCAACAATTACATGCTCCAATAGGTCCTGTTTAATCTCAAAATGCTAATAATATGCATGCTAGAAAGAGTTCTAGTTACATTTGTCAGATCTGAAACTTTATAAGCCTTGCTATTCATTCACTGATGTTCACACTCACCAATGTTCATGCTTGTTAAATGTAACACTCATTAAAAATATATAATCCATATTCATCATTTTAGTTATCCATCACTAAATCAGATTAATAGATCACCATGCAATTTTACATTCTTTTTACAATTTTGTGGAAACGATCCATTATTCAAATACTGAGCTTTGCCCATCTGCACTCATCTTTTTTTTTTTTTTTCTTCCCTCTCCAGTTGAGTCACCCATTAATGAGTGACAAAAAGAAATGCTGACAAATGAGTTTGGAGATCATCAGGTTGTTGTAGCCAAGACCCTTAGTAGGCTTTGGTCAGCTTTCTGAGTCAGTACTCTCAGCTTCTGGCTTCTTGTGCATCCTCAGGTGGGGTACTTCTGTTTTGACAATACCTCTGAAGGATGGCATCTCTCTGTTTGGATTAATGGATTCCTTTATTATGTTTGATGACTTTTCATATTTCTCATTCTAATCCAATTTAAAAAAATGACTTAATGTCTTGGAAGCTTCATTCCCACTAGAGAAGGTCTGTTTTAATCAAAACACTTAAATGAATGAGCTTATTTTTTAAAAAAATATTGCATTTGTTTTGCCAATAGTGCCATGTATCATTGTCATGTGCTTTAAAATATGGTGTATCTGGAATAAGCAGGACATTGTATATCTTTCTATTCCAATTTATGGTTTCTGAGCACACTAAGGAGGCAAAAGATAGTGTGATAATCACAATTAACTGCAATATTAATCACAACAGTAACTAACTACGAGCATATCCCTCACTGTTTTGTTGCATCTGGGTTTAACTCAAGCAAAATTTTAACTGTAAGAGATTTCTTCCTCAGGATTTCCTTACCTGTCTCTGTTACTAATTCTAATTGTTTTTGTCTGGAACAACACCTCTGGAGGAGGTGGTGGCTGAAACCCAGCGTGTCGCAGTTGGTCGTGAGATGACAGCTTCTTGTCTTCCAGACCTGCCACTGTGAGACTTGTGAACAGGGTCTGAAAGCTTCTAAAAGTGTTAGCAGCTTCTCAGCCACTGTCGTTGCTAAATGGTGCAGTTGTAGGAGAAGCTCTTGGCAACGTGTTCTGCTATTCATAGTCAGCAGTGAACTCGCAGGTACACAGGGTGACTCAATTCTTGCACAGCTCATCTCAGTGCACAGGGATGAGCAGTACTAACCAGGCTTGAGAGTTTCATGAGAATTGCTAAGGGAGAGGGGTGAAAAAGGGTCAGAGAAGAGGTAAAGCTGGTCATTGCAGAAAGAAATGCTTTACAGCACCTGGAGAAGCTTGTAGAGCTCATGATGAATTTTGTCCCTGTAATGGTTTTTTGTGTGTGCACATAATTCATTTGGCCAGGGACTGAGAGGTTGGACACAAATACATTCTTAAAAAAAATACAGTTTAGTAAATCCAGCACATTCCCTTTTATTCTTTTGTCTTCCTTTACCCTTAATTTTGCTCCAGCAATTCATTGTATTTAAACGTGCCAAAGAGCTGCTTGCTGAGCCTGCATGGGTAGGAATGCTGGGGGGGTGATGTGCTGGAGGGGAAGTAGGGACAGCTTTTGCTTCTGGCCTGCCCTGACTCAGCCAGTGCCCAGGACTTCTGCCAGAAGCAGCATGGTGCCTTCTTGAACCTGCTTCCTGCTGGACTGGCAGCCTCAAAAGGCTGTGCACTGAGCCAGCTCTTCAGCTTTTTCTGAACCTGCTCCTTTCCTCCCCATTTCCCTCTTTCTTTCTACCTTGTTTCCTGTGTCTGCCCTCTGCCTTTCCTCCCAAGCTGCCTCCTGAGGTCTGCTGTTAAGGGCAGTCAGTGCAAGCTGGACTCTCCTTGTGTCAAAGGTTTTCAGACAGGAACCTTGTAAGAGGCTGAAAGGTGAGAATTGTTTTCTTTTCCCTCAGTAAACACTTAAAAGAAAAAAAAAAAAGGCAAACCACCACAGTTTTGGCTAAGGAATAAACCTTCAGAAGGGATCCTAGAAGTAAAAGTGAAAATGTTTCACAGTGTGGAAAATGCGTGGTGCAATGTGTGTTTTAATTACAGGAAAGCAAACAAAGAAACCTGTGAAGTCTGCAGTTTTTGTGATTCGATAATAGTAGCTTTGTGAATTGCTGAGAGAGAAGTGTTGCCATGCTGTGAAATCATCAGATTCCCCCATGGTTGCCCTATATCTGTAAGGTAAAACAAACTCCACTCTATGTGTTTATCTAAAGCTTACTGGCTGCTGCTGTAAGCTTCTTCACAAACCAAGACTGAATCTGAGTTACTGATCACTCAAGAGAGAGGTACTGTAATTAAAGAAAAATAAGGAAAAAACCAGCAGATCCTATATCAATATTTTAAACATTAAGCACATGTGTTCCATGCACATCCTTTCTTTATCATGCATTTTGCAGCAGATTTTTTCTATATACGTCTTCATGGAGGTTGTTCACATATTGTACAACAGCACTTGATTTCACCTGCATGTTTCTAGCTCAGGAAAAAGTGACTGGATAGCCTGTACAGATAGTTTTGCCCTATAGCTAAAACATGATGAGCCAATTTGGACTGACCTTTCAGAGTCTTTAGACAGGCCCTTATGTTATGAACGTTTTCTTCTAATGTTCAGTGGTTTGCTAAGATTACTATTTGCATTTTTCTATTCTCATTTCCTTGCTTGCTCTGCCTTCATATTTTGTTTCCAAATATGCTTTTTCTCTATTTCCTTGTATCTTTTTCTCTCTTTCCCTTGTCCTTTCTAATTTGAATTCCTTTGATATCTTTCAGCATTGAATAGCCTCCCCTGCATCCTTACCATGAATTTGTGAAGTCTTTCAGGAGCAAAGCTCCTCCAAGATCCCCTAAAGTCAGAAAGGAATCAAAACAGCAGGAAGAAAAAGATCCCAGCATAATACATCTTTCTGCATTTCAGTATTTAGCCTGTGTTTTTTGTTGGGGCTGTGTGTTTTGTTTATGCAGTAGAGACACTTCCTTGGAGGAGTTACAGGCTAAAAAGCACCACTGCAGAAAACAGTTGATTAAAGGGGTTGCTATCCCATGCAAGCACAGTATGTTGGGCAAAAATAATCTAAGAGACTAAGATTTTTTTTTTGTTAAATACAGAATAAATTGCAGTAGGGGGTCTTCCAGAGGGATGTGAGCAACAAGAAATCTGTTGATGAATCATTTGCTCAACAGGGCTTCTCGTGTGTAAGGGGCATGGGAAGCAGGGGGGGAAGTCACACTGGTGGTGGAGGAGGGAGTCAGGGGAGCAACTTAGTGAGACATCAGGAGAGTTGCCTGGACTTTGTGCTTCAAGTTCAACGAAACTTCAAACTGGAATGAAAAATTTTGGATGACAGTCTTGCCTTTTCAAAAGATGAAGGGGTTTGCATCTGCCTTAAATATTTAAAGAACACGGGGAGCACTTTGAAAAGACTAAAGCGTCAAACTAGGCAATTAAAAGAGAGAAGATTCTGCTGAGACCCTGTTTTTGAAGATGTACTGGAGAGGTAAAAAAGCAGGCTAGCCCAAACGCTTAGTACACCAAAGATGACAGACAGTAATTGCTTAAGCAAATGTGTGTTGTAAAAAAAGTGTGTGATGCAAAAAAAAGGTCATTGTTCTCAATTTGCTGTTGAGAACGTGCCTACAGCTGTGCGTGCTTGCAGTAGAAATCCATGCACTGGCATAGCAGTGTGTCACACCCCTCTGTACTGCTAAAATTAGGAACCTTCCAGCATCACCCATCTCTGCAAGTTTTCAAGGCTGGGTTGGATGGGGTTTTGAGCAACCTGGTGTAGTGGAAGGTGTCCCTGCCTATGGCAGGGGAGTTGGAACTAGACTTTCTTTAAGGTCCCTTCCCACCCAGACCATCCTATGACTGACTCTATGGTCAATCTACTTGGATGAAGTTATTGCATTCAGCCTCTGACCATCCTGTCATTGCGAACTGATGGGATATCCCAGGATACAGATTGTGCTCAATAGGTATTTGAAAAGGAGTAAGTTTTTCATGGCTGAATAATCTCTTCTGAGGAATTAATTGTAAGATTTATCAATCAGCAACCACCCCCCTCTCAAGCCCAGCTGCCACAAGAAATTTTGTCCTGAATTAGGGATGTCTGATATAGCTAGTGGTATCTGTAATGTGCTTCACAGAAGCATAAATGGGAAAGGCATAAGACATTCAGTAGTGGATAGTCACAACGAAAGAATCCTAGGAAAATAACTGGCTTCAGGAGACTTTTATTTGTGATTAATTTTTCACAGCACAATTTCTCTAGCCTGTCCTGCTCTTACGCTTTAATCTTTCCAATTTATCTGGCTTTCATTGGTTTTATTTGTAAGTTCATTAAAATTAATCTTTCTTAAAAAGAAGTGTGACTTCAAATACAATGTTGCTTGTGCAGCGAATGTGGACATTTTGCTTTGATACACACACACATTTATTTTGTGGAGCTGCATATGAAAGGGTGGTCATGTGGGTTAGATGAATGTCCAGTAAGTTGTCTCTGATCACAATGTGTTACATGGCTTCCCTTCTAGAAGACAGTGGGGTAGCTGCATGGCCAAGTGCCACACAGCAGCACTACCTTCGCGTTCCTGCATGTTTTTGGAAAAAGATAAAGCGCCACTACTGTGACGATGGCCTTGGGAGAGTAGCGGTTGGCAGCCGAGTGTTTTTGCAACAGTTTCCTGCTCCAGCTCACTTCTCTTGTCTGGGGTTTTGGTATGAATGTGGGGGTCATGGCCTGTGGCTGGAGAGCAGGGCTACGGCCTGTGCACCTGATGAGGCCATCAGTAAGCTGTGTTTTAGAGAGGGAGGATAATTCAGTTCGTCAAAGTCAGCTGAAAGGTTGGAGAACGCATCATGTTTGGGACGGTATCAGTGGTAATGAAGTTAGGTGTTCATTAAGAATTATGTGTGACCTGCTGGAGTGGTATTTTAATATATTGGTTGACAGAAAAAAAAGTGAAATACTGCTTTGGCAAATTTGATATTCTTAATCCTACATACTCTCTGGTGTATCTGACTGGAAAGTGGCAAAGGGTCCCCTCTGATTTCTGTCTGTTTTATAGCTATTTGCTTGAGCTTCATGTGTCTTCTTTTGATCTCTTTAGAAGTATTTCTGTACCCCTCAGCAGGTACCTTCTTGATCAAGTGGCAGTGTTTCATCTGAGCTTTTTTCAAAATGATAATGATGCTCTGCTAGTTCCTATTCCAGGAGGAATAAGTATCACCTTGCTTTAGTCACTAGGAAATTATTACTTGCTTTTTGTCCTCTGTATAGAATTTAAACACGCTTTGTGGCTCAGCTGAATATAGTTGAATTTGCTTAGCCCTCTTTTGTGAAAAAATAATAAGCCTGAATTAATATTTCTTAATTAGCAGTTCCTAGTCTTTACTGATAAAAGTCACTTTGAAAATTAATCCAACCAAGGTTGTTACAGTGCTAGAGATACTCATTAGGTGTTTCTGTCTGTAAGACTGTCCCAGATGTTCCCCTGTGTTTTACTGCTATTATTTTGAATGACTGGTAGGGGATGGGGGGGAGTAAGTCCCCAAAATAGCAGATCTCCAGTTTAGCAGTTAGATGATATTGACCAAAAGCCAGCAAAAACAGAGTGTAAATGCAATTTAGATCTGAGCTGAGATGTGCAACCTCTTTCCAGAAAGACTGCTTGTTAATGTTTGCTAAATGTTTGATAAAGAACATTTGGAACTTTACATGTAGAATGTAGCACATACTTCCCTTTTCTTCCTCAAGTTAGTATCAAAGTTTGTAGCACTAACAGGTGGGAGGAAGCCCAAACCTTAAATCCTCTAGAATTAGCCCAGTATCTGATTCAGTGTTAATTTCTTGGGAATTACAGATAGTACCACAATCATGTGGGACCACAGATTAATCCTAACATCTTTTTAATTTTAGAGTTTGGTTTGAATGGATTGCTTAAATACTGACTGGAACTGACTTGAATACTATATCTGGAACATCAGCAGGTTATTCCAAGTATTTTGCTCTAACGAGCAGAATTTAACTTTTTAACTTTTCCAGAATTTTGGCTTAACTCTTAACTTTTGAACTTCTAGAAGCTTTGCTGAACTTGAGATTCAGAAAAGATACATGATATTATCAGGTAATTAATTAGGGTGTTACAAAATACAGTTATCAGCTCGTCCATTTACATACTACCAATGTAGCATTAAGTAAATATTTAACTTCAGTCACACTTGCTTTGGCAAATGCCTTCATTGACAAAATTTTCAGCTGATATATTCAGGATTCCACAAATTTAAGGGCTTTTAATTTTGGGGGTTTTGTGTGGATATATGTCAGGGTAGAGATTGCTTTAGAAGACTTCAGTGGCCCGTGTCTAGGCTCTAAACCTGCCTTGTGAGTGAATATGTTTGCAGCATTTTCTTAGAATGTCATGTTTGGAAAAAAAGATGGGTATTGGAAATCCTTGACTATCCATACATTAATTTTGCTGACACTTTGGCCTTTGTGTAGTGGGTGGTAGAAGAACTGTGGTTGCTATTGTTGTGGTTGATGGCTGTGTCTCCACTAACACATTGCATGTGAATTACTTCTCACCATGTGTTCCAAACAATCCAGCCAATATCATCTCCTTCCAAATGGGCTGAAATTGGGCAGTCAAATGGAAACTCCTCTTCACAGTTTGCAATGAAAAAACTGATGAAATGCTCCATTAATCATTTAGTTTGCCCTTCATTCCTGCTCCAATGAAGACTGAGAGGCAGCATTAGCCCATCTGAAAGGTTTAAACACTTAAGATTTATCTTGAATGGGATAAGACCATCAATGATATGGTAAAGGATTATTAAAGGCTCAAGTAAATAACTCATGTCTTATAGTTGTGTTAACATAACGATCAGTCATACATAGTATTTCTAGGTATTGTATTTAAATTTCATTATTGAAATGCCTCTCCCTGATGGTATTTTTGTGTGTTTGCTGAAAAACTTGGCAAGGCTACTTACTTTGACTCAGAATTGTATTGCACAACTTATAATGCGGTGAATGTTAATGCTAAGTGAGACAGGAATTATTTTTAATACCTGTAAAATAAAAATACTGCTGATTTGTACAGAGTTTTCTCGGTCAGTGTTGGTAGCATTCTTCTCTTTGTGCCCAGTGATACCAGATCCAAATCCTAATTAGAGTCATGGACATCAACTGTCTCAGTATCTTGATGTGAGGTCTGGTGTTTTATATGAGATGTTGAGCCATATTCATGCTTGAAGTACAAATTCTGAAGTTACAGGCATGATATATGGAAACTAGAAAAATTTAGGGTACAGTGTAATTTATTTTTTTCTTTTATAATACTTCTTGCCTAACCCTTATAATTAGGACAGAGCATCTATGGAAACAAGCATTGGTATTCAAAGGACTTTCCATTATAAACATCTCCATTAAGTAAATAGATGTCAGAGTCCTAGCAAAGCAATTTGTTGTTTAGCTGTGTAAAACAGTAGTGATTTGTGCTTATTGAATTTAAAACAGCGCAAAAAAAGTTAAAGTGAAATTTAGGAAATAGTTATGCAGTTCTTGTTCACTGTTACAAAAAGTTGAGTGATGCATACAAATAGCACTAATTAATTTTTCAGTAGGGAACCAACACTTTATGCATACTGATTCTTCCAGCACTGGCATGAAATTGGTTACACTACTGCTGTACTGGGAGTGAGTGGCGCTGCTGCGGGGAATTCTAATGTGTGTAGAAGGTGTTACACCATTAGCACCTCTTGGCTCAACAGTGTCCTTGACTGAAAGCATTACCAGTGGGGACATGTATCATGCTGGTTTTACCAGTTACTTACTTTGAAAATGTAGGAAATTGAAATGTAATTTTCTGATTTTTTTTTTTTTTTAGGTAAATGAGGCTATGAACTGCCTAACAAATGGAAGGATTACTTGAGTCAGGGTTGATGGCAAGCTCTAGGCAACACTAGTCTTTAAATGAGCAGAACTTGTTCCTTGTTGAGCAATATTTGTCAGTAGAGCAAGTTTAATGTGAGACTTTCAACAACAATAAGACTTCGTGGGTTTGTAGAGCTGTGTTGAAAGACTTGTGGAATTTCTTTTGTTCTATTAATGAACAAGACTCACTATTTTTTCTTTTATCAGTTTGCAGTATCAAGATAATAAGCCTTTAAAAAACCCTAAAATGTAAAGACTGCAGCTGTTAATGGTACTTCTTTGCATTTAACTTCTTTTTATATGCAGTGAAAAGAAATGTTTGTGAAATTTCTGTATACTAGGAAGCTGAATTGGGAGAGTAGGAATAGGGAGAATAAATATTCTGAAATGTTTTAACTACAGAGAAATGTGTTGGAATAATAAATGAGTCATGTTAGCTAGAAGTATAAATAGTATAAAAATGTTGGTACAGGGCTTCTCATCATCACCGTCACTTTGCACTTCCCTTTGATGTGGCTCTATGTACTTTTCCTGGGACAAAGGTACAGTCTGCAGAATTAGCAGCTGATGAGATTCCCACCTTTTACCAAAGAAAATCTCTCAGTAGCTCTTTTATTGAAAAAACTTTGAACTAATTTAGAGTGGGCATATGTGTGGCTTTATGAGATGACTGTATTGTGTTTAGGTCTTTGCAAAATTATAGTCCATGGCTTGGGTGCAGCCTCTGGGATCACTTGTCCAGATCTGGAACAACTAGAAGGTTTTTTTCCCCCTGCCCATGTCAGAGTGCTTACTTTAGAAGCTGTAATCTCATCTTTCCAGAGATCAGGATGACTTTCTATTGATACAAACCACAGCAGACATTTGGCTCAAAGACTCGACAGTGTCGAACAGTCCAACCACAGAATGCAGCAAGAGAGTTGTAAAATTTTGGGTGTTAGTAAGATAATTACTATCAATTTCACTGAATACAAGCTCAACTATTAGAAATTTAGAGCACAATACAATTTTCAGTAGCCACTGGAAAAAGTAATTTCTAGTTCACTCCCAGCCTTTCTTTATGTCTTTATAAGGTTCCCCTGTTGCCTAGCCAGCTGATACAGAATGGTTTGGAATATTTTGGAAATTTCTTTCATAATTCTGGCAAAAGCAATTCATCCTGCCAGGCAAAGGCCTCGAGCAGTTGTCACCAGGCTGATGTATTGGGACCATTCGTAAATACCAGCATACGAGGCTGCTGTGAAGCTCTGGGAGCCTCAGGGAATTTTATTTCATAGCTCCAATGCTGTAAGATGTATCTGGGGCCATTTTAATAGGGAAAGACCTTTTTCCAACTGGAAAATTTGAGCCAATCTGAGAATTAGCTAAGTGTTTCTAATGGTTTTTCAGCCCTACATACTTTGTAACAAAACATCAAACTGAACAGGCTTACTGTATAAGATTACATTTCTCGATCTGCTCTATCAAATTTTGGCTGTATTAAATGATGAAAAGACCCTTTACACTACTCAGACTGCAAACTGCTCTGTGGTAGAGGGACAGAGTTTCTGATGTAATATATGGCTGGGGGAAGAAAAATATTCAAGTCCCACTCCTTGAAGAGAAAACAGAATGTTATTGTTGTTTTTTGATCTGACTGTGTTAATACTAGAATGATATAAACTCAGTGTAGCACAGTTTGTATTTGAAAGAGGAAAGGGAAAGTACTCCAGACAACCCAAACAAAAATTTATTGTCAGATGGTAAGGGTAGTGTAAGGTAACACTGTTGAAAGTGATATTTTACTGTTAAGGCTAGAGCCTTAACAGAGGTATTGAACTTAGAATGAACTAATCTCAACAATTCAAATCTGTTTTATAAATACAATTTTATTTGCATCGCAAAACCTTTGATGAAAGTAATTATTATAGTCAAATAGAAGGGGCATACTGTTTGTGAGAAAGAGGAAGTAATTTCTCACTAGGCCAGCTGGGAAAGTGAGCAGAACAAAGGATTTCTTATGAAAGAAGTGCATCAGTACCTTCTGGTTTGCCCCCCTTCTTGCCCCACTCTGGTTGACCTGTATTGCTATTTTTATGCCCAGGTATATTTTTAAATAGTATTTTTAACACCCTCCCCCATGAGATATATCACTATCTGAGAAGCATGTTCTATATGCTGTACAGACAAGTCTTTGTGTGGAATGAATCCCTCTAATGCCTTTTGTGACCAGCTTTTCCCCTCCTTTCACAACATGTCTCCTTTTATTGAGTATGACACTGATTCAGACTGTCTGATCTGTTCCTTTCAGACTTTTGTGGATTAGATTCTTCTCCCCAGTGTCTTGTGGCANTTTTTTTTTTTAAATAATTGTAGCCTAGGCTTCTCTGTGGAGTGCAGTAGAATATCTGAAATACTCATCTCAACCATATCTCTGTATTTCTAAGTCATGACCAATTTTATTATTTCTTCTGTTTCTCTTAACTGTAAGCTTATATTATCAGTAATTATTTAGACCTATTCAACCTCCTTCTAAGGCTTTGATCAGCTTTAATAGTCACCACTTTTACATTCAAGCTATTACTCCTTTTAGGTCTCTCTTCCACATTGTAAATAATCCCTTGCCAGAAGGGATTATTCTTGAAAAGTGTGCTCTCACCTTTCCTGCCAGGTATAAACGAAACATTCTCAGTCCATCTCCTCTGGGCTTTATATTTACAACCCTCTCATTATTTTGCTTGCCTGCTTTAGGTTCTCTCTAATTTATTAATGTCCTTTTTTGTAATAAGTGCCCAAGGTGGCATGCAGTACTTTAAAGCACAGTTGCTAAATAATGTATTTTCTATGAATAATGCAGTCCATACTCTGTCAATGAACTGATCCTGCCTCCACAGAAGCATCCATTGTTTGTAAGTGTACTGCAAATTGTTTGTACAAACAAATGTCAGGTGATAGGATCTTGAGTAGTTCAGCTGTTTGGTTTTGGTGGTATAAGGCTGTTAACATAAGGTCTTGTCTTACTACAGTCTTCCTCAGTTAACCTGAGGCAATGTCTTAAGAGCACTTTAACATGCTCTGGATTTTACTGGTGTTGCAGGTTCAGGTCATCAGCTTAACTTGATCAGTGGAATCTGTGCTCTTAGTCCATCACAGGTGTGAGATGAGATTTTTGCCTCTCTTTTAGAGAAGTCTATTTCAAGGCCCTGACTACAGCTGTTACTGCTCACAAGCTTTCAGCACATATATCTGTATTCTTGGTTGTGTGTTTAAACTTAATTTGCTCTCAGTGTGTTCCTATGCAACTTCAGCTAAATTGAAATAAATACACAGCTGAAGCTGAAACGAGAGCAAACACCTTGCAGTAGTGCAATGTAATTCTATAATCCAGTCCTGTCCATGTGCCTGCATTCCAAGAGTGAAATTTTTCAGTGCAAGAAAATATGATTATGGAGTGCCATTCAGTGAAAAGAAAGCAAGTTAGGCTTGCTAAAATAGGCAAATACTGACCTTAGTACCAGAGTCCTTCGTATGTTCCAATACTCATAATTGGAAGCCTGTTCAAAGAATTAAAGCAGAAGCAACATGTAACAACATAAACACAGTCTTTCACAGATTGTCAAGAGTAAAGTTGAAACAGTTTCATTCATGATTATGTCACTTGTGTAATACAAGATTTATTTTTAAAAAAAGAGATGTATTTGGGAGCTTGTCATTTGTCAGGGAGTCAATGAACAGTGCATTACACTTTCAGTTATTAATCTGCTTGCCACAGTCTGTGGGACTGGAGACTTGGAATTTTGACAGGGACATTGAATCTTGTAACAAGCTGTTACAAGACTATTCTAAGGAAAGTATCACTTAAAATTATTTAACAAGCAATTTGTTACTTTGACTTCATATTGAATAGCATAATTGCCTACACTCTAAGGCGTTGTGTCAAGACCATCTTCCTCTTCTGTACTCTGCTGTCTGTCTCAGCTTGAGTGATACAGATGCATAGTCTCACATTCTTTATTGGTTTAGCTCTATGATAGTTTGCATATTTTTAGTTCAACTGCTCTTCATAGATTTAAATGCAAACTATAAATTTAAAACAGTCTTGCAACATGTAATATTTCTGAATTTAGAGATAAAGTACCCGTAATACTATATTCTGAGGGGAAAAAGCAACAGACTTTAGTTCTGAATGCTCTATTTCAACCAGGGAAACCAGTTGTAATTCCTTTATCTGCAAATTGAAGCGTCATTCTGGTTTTGGTAACTACATCTGATTTGAGGATTTCTCAATTAAGGAGGCCATTTCATAATGGATTTAAAAAGTAATAGAAAAATTCTATCCCATCCCTCATGAACAGTTATAGGAGATGGTATTTCTTTGACTGATGGGCTGATTTTGACTTCTAATAAAATTATGAATTGCAGCCATAACTATGAATTTTCTGTTTCCAATTCCCATAAGTGCTCTTCTATTGTATATTAAGGACATGAGATCTGAAAGAAGATTTAGTAAGGAGGGCTATAATTCAGAATTAATAGAGTATCTGGAGTTATATCAAGGCATTTGATTGGCTAGTGTACAACATTACTTCTTTAGAGTTCATTTAGAATACATGGCTTCAGAATAACCATATGTCCATAACATTTTTTTTTTAAGACAGCAATAATGTGAGTGCAAGTAATTTTTGTGGAATTGATTGTCAACAAAGATTGTGTCCCAGGAAGTACCTTATGCCTCAATCACTGTGCCTGAAAGAGATGTGGATAGCTTAAAAACTTGAAAAAGTGTTGACAAATACACAAAAGTCTGCTCTAAGGCATAAAGATGAGAAACAATATCAACAAGAGGATGTGGGATGGAGCATAAACAAGTATTCACACTTGGACCAAGAGGAAGTAAATAACTGAGAGATGATCTACAAATAGTTCCTGGGAAACTAAGTCAGTGCAATGAAGACCAATCATATCAACATTGAATTTTAGTACAAAGGTGTAGCTTGGCTTTATTATGATTTGACAACTAGAGGAAAGCAAAGAATGTTTCAGGAGAAAAAATAGTGAAGCTTTAAAGGATTTACAGATAGCAGAAGTAAAAAAAAAAAAAGTTACTGATTTGGTGTCATTTGGAAAATCTTTTAAGGGCAGTTAAACATGGCCTTTCAAAAATGGAATGACATAAATGCAAGATTTTTCTTCTGATTAAAGAGAGTATTTGCCTCAGGATTATCTTTTAAAGGCCTGTGGGTATGAGGGTCACTTTGAGAACAAAGTCTTTGAAATTTTGTCCTGATTATGTTATGTAATGATGCATTTGAAATAACAAATACTAGCATATTCTGTAGGAGAACACATATATAATTTTTTTATTATTCTTTCTAAAAAATAATATATTATAAAAGCTAAGCACATTGAATCCTCCAGATTAGATGGCTGTTAAGAACTCAGCTCAGGAAAGCACTCAGAGGAGCTTAGGCATGATCTCCTCAACTTTCAGTGGTTCTGAAGCCAGAATCAAAACAACAACAAAACCCATTCAATCCTCCTAAAATAGTGTGCCCTGAAGGTACCAGTGGGTCTCTGTACCCTTGGCCAACCTCCTTGGGCATCACTGTGTCCTGAGCCACACTATGGGTGTGCCTTTCTCCAGCTCTGCCACCACACCATAAGCCCCTGCCTGGCCCTGGGCTGTGATGGTCTGGACTCTGACACGCAGCCAGACCCGTTGGCTGCAACCTCATCACTGTGACATTGCCTGTTCTTCTGGTTGGACCTGGACACCATCTGCAGTTTGCCCAGCTCCCTTGATATGCTAAGGTGGAGTCCTGCTCAGTGAGGTTCTTGCCCTGCTGACCTTGTCCTTTAGGAAACAGTCACCCCTTGTTGCTCCTGGACAACCTACAGATAATCCCATCTATTTTCCAATAGAAAGAATTACCTCTGCTTGAATTCAAACATCACAGTCCAGTGTTTCAGTAGTTGCTTGGCATTCATTCCATTATAAATCCTGGTGGGGGAGGAAAGGAGATAAAATACACTCTGTTGCCTGCTTTTGCAAAACAATTTAAGGGGCTGTCCTATCTGAAAATGGAAGTCTGAAAAGTCACTTTTCTTTATACTCATGATTAACTTCCTGCTGGAAAAAGGTGGCTTGTGTCCTTTTGGGTTCTGGAACACAAATGTGGGAATGAAGAAAGATAACCCATTCAGGGAGAGAGGATACACTGGGTTGAAGAGTTTCAGGTCATAGTCACAGGCTTATTTTCCAATAATGAAGTCGCAGTAAGTACAAAATTGTATTTTTTATGTATACACATTGCCAGGGATGATTGAACCTTTTTCTTTACAGGGTATTTTCCCTCCAAAACCTACCTGGATGGATGACGGGAGAGCAGTACATCTTGTCTAGCTTGACTTCAGCAACACTTTTGATACTATCTCTCATGAAATCCTCTTAAATAAACTCGAAGTGTGGGTTTGATGAGTGGACAGTGGGATGGATTGAAAACTGGCTGAGTGGCAGATCCTAGAGGGTTGTGGTCAGTGGTTCAGAGTCTAGTTGGAGACCTGTCACTAATAGTGTCCCCTGGGGTTCTATACTGGGCCCAGTGTTGTTTGACTTGTTTGTCAGTGACTTCGATGAAGGTAGGTGCCTCCTCAGCAAGTTTGTTGAGGATACAAAACTCTGAGGAGTGGCTGATACCTCAGAGCATTGTGTGGCCCTTCAGAGGAACCTCAGTGGGTAGGAGAGGGGCAGAGAAGAACCTGAAATGCAACAAGGGCAAATACAGGGTCCTGCACTTTGACCCCTGTCACTTGTGCTTATAGAAATCTGAATCGTTGTGTATGGCCCAGCAACAATTCCTGTTGTAGACTTCCAGAGTATTTGATCTGATTACTTTATATTTTCAAACTGAAATTCCTGATGTCTTTTTGTGAGCTCTTAATCTCTGTTTATGTGACCCCCAGAGTAAAAAACTACTTATTTCCTCTGCAGTATGAGGACTGAGATGCAGCTGTATTTCCTGATGCACTCAAACATTTTAGAGAATCCGAGCTCTTGTAAACAGTTGCATTAGATGAGCACATTCTCTGCTAGTAAAGCCACTTGCAGTCACTTATCACAGCCTGCTCTCATTTCTAAACCTTGGAAGAACTGAGTTCTTGCAGGTTACTGCTGCTTAACAATCCTCAGTCTTTTAGCTCTTTTGCCCCTGCTCCAGAGGGGCCATGATCCATAGTGTGATATTGCATTCGTATTCTTAAACTGAATATATGAAGTGTGTAACTCACAGTGAAGTTGAAAAGAGGAATATGAATTTTGGGAACGGGGAAAAAAGCTTTTCAGAATAATCTCTCTTTGGACTTCATCATTATAAGAGAATACCTAGAAGAATGTGTCATTTATTAACCTGAAGACCATATTGCTTGAACCTTATATTAAAAGTCATCCTGTTGCTTTCACTGGGGCTATTTAAGATAGTAACACATGAGTAATTATAATATTGTTCAAATCCTGCTGCATGTTGTGCTTGAAATTATATTTTCAAGGTGGTTTTTTTTTCATCCAACTTGAACTGCCTTATGAACAGGGTTTTATTTTGGGTTTTTTTTGTTTTTTTTTTTTTTTTTTACCCCCATTAGAAAGGACTATTTACGGTGGTTTTCTGAAGTCACTGTAAAAGCTCGCCATGTGTCTGTGACTGACCCATCAGCAGGCTTGAGATGAGTCTGGGAGACTGCAAGAGTTTGAGAGTAACTTTCCATGTTTTGTTCTGAAATTCAAGGTGGAGTTCCTTATAGTAAGTACAGGAGTATTTTTGTTCTATGGTTTGCTTTATGATCAGAGAAAGTTAAGAAGCAGTACCTCAGAGCCAAAGCCTTCATAGTCTTATATGAGTTCAGAGTCTATGTTTGTTAATATAAAGAAAGTTTCTCCCTCTCTCTCTGCCCTAGGCTCATAATTAATTAGTCACTAACAATTTGGTCTTGACTTCTGCTAATTCAGTATTTGTATTTCAGTATTTAATATTTGCATTTCAAGCTGGATATACTTTGGTTCTCCTCTCCACAGTTTATTTCTTTTAATGATAAAGATCAGATGGAATAAGCTGATTCTAAAGATGTCTTGGCTTTAAGGGATCTGGCCAGGTCTTCATTATTATGTGCTTTTACGTTACCCTTTATGCCAGTGAAATACATTAACTGTCAAGTCTTAGCTTTCGTCCTCTTTTCTTTTAAACATACAGTTACACTTTGGAACATGACATGGACAATTTCTTACAAGTCTTATCCACGTGTGATGGCTCCCTGTTGGCTCATGCAGGAGATGGTAATAGAAATCTTCACTTTTTGTCTTGAACTTTAGCCAGGGTCTTCAGCCATAGAAGCTATGGACTGAGCCAGCATGTGCTGCCCACTGGGTTAAACAAGCACTGTAAAACTAGATAAGAATCTTTCCAAGACTTAATAAGGTCTGGAATTGATCCTAAATAAACATTAAAGAGTTTGAAAGGGACATAGTCCCAAGATCTCCCTTATGTTTATGAGCCACAGATTTTCACGTGGACCAGAAATAAACTTTGATTAATGAAATGACAGTTGTTCAGCTGGTGGTGCTAAGAAATACATTGGTGGCATGTAAACAAGTAGATTTGACTGATATGTTGTTTAGTTGTCACATGATGTCCTTCCAGGCTTAAATAAGTTATTGACAGAAATGTTTCATGCCTCCAGTATATTCAATTGGAAGTGTATTTATGATCTAGTAATTAGCTATGCCGAAGTAGTGACATATATTTTGTCATTTTGATGGGACGTAATATGTGTGTGAAGCAAAAAATTTGTTATGTTGTAGTAAAGAGGTAGATGAGTTCTTGAATTCTTATTTCTATAAGAAATATTTTAGAGGGCTTACAGCTGAAAGCCAGTCTCAGCTGCTACTGTGGAGTGACAGTTGCTCTGCAATAAGCTTTTGATGCTGTCATAGGATGAAATGTATAGATGTGGGCACACAGTTGTGTTATAGATATTTAATTCTCTGTTTTCTCAAAGGCTCACAGCTTGAAACACAGGCTTTGTTGATTTCCTTTGCAGATTATATGAGAGTAAGTTGGTTCCGCATTATACAGAAAAAAATAACATTAGAGGAGAAAAGAGAGATATTGAATATTGAGCACAGAAAGGTTTATAACAAACAGTAAAAGGAAGACAAGCAAGAAAAGGAAAAATTGATATAGAGCCTGTGAGAGTCACTCCATCAAGCACTAAAACAGGCTTGTTCTCCTCCAGCTTGCCTGCTCAGTCTGCACTGTTTCAGGCTGCTGAGCCCTGCACTCTGTCAAACTCCTGAGGTCTTTGGCTCATCTGTTCATTTTTTTTGGTTGCTGTTCACAGCCAGAAAGTCTTCTCCAGAGGACCACTGTGATAAATTAATAAAAACAAGGACATCCATCTTGGTTATAATTATGACCTTGCAACTTTAAAGTAGTATTTGAGGGATTTCTCACTCAAAAATTCCCCAATTACTGCTTGTTCATAGTAACAGTGATCGAGATGAAACAGGCAATGAACTGTTCATAACCCAAGGTCAGTGAAAAATGGAATGCTATGTAGGTGTGGAAAAATTATTCTCAAATGTAGATGCTGTTAGCATGTTCATAATTTATACCTGTAAACATGGCATTGAATGCCCAATATCAGTATCCTCTGTGAGGATTACATTTAGCTGAGATACGTGGGGGGGAATAGAAGTCTACCTTCATATTTCTGTCTTCGTATTAGTCATGATTAACTCTGTCACCCGACACTGGAGGCTGACTAGGGCTGTCCAATACTGAGACACTGCATCCCTTTAGAGTGCCTGAGGTTGCAGAAAATGTTGCTTTAGAAGTATGTGATACAACTTCTACAGCAGGAATCATTTGTACATGCAGGTTGCATCCTTTTGCTGTGCAGGAGCAGCCTCAAGGCCAGACTTGAGGCCAACTTCATCATCTGTACACTTCAGTTTCTCCAATGCCTTCAGGGTTGCCTCTGAGGTAACCCAGCAGTGTTTCTGGGAACTCCTGTTCCAGTGCACACTCAAGTGTGTGTTTATTTGTTTGCAGCCTGGCAGCCTCCTGTGGCTCTGGCACACGTGTGACAGGCATTCATGAAGTACTTCATAAATGACCAAGGGGTTTAGTTGCCTAAAATGTAGGTGGATTTCAGTGGTAGCACGAGATAAGCCTGTCCACAAAGAAAACGTGGAAGGATGATGCAAGCTTAAGTGCAGGAATGGCTAGAGCACCTCTGGTGGGGATAGAGTCTCTGTTGAAATAGAAACAACAATAATAAAGAAGAAATTGGTCCAGGCCTTGGAGTATAGAGGAAATACAAAAAGTTTCAAGCTGGGGTATTGCTTCTTATTCNTTTATTTTTTTTATTTTTCATTTTCAATATGATGTCTCCTGTGGATTTCCACATCCACCATCTCTCTGCCTTTGTAGAGCCTCCCCGGGTGTATTGTTTCCAGTGATTTGCTCTGTATTCGTTTGTGTAGCTTTCCTTTCTGCCTCTATTATTTTAGCTACTTCCAGTCAAATATCTTGGTCCAGGTAAGGGAATTACTTCATGCCTCAAATGCTAAAGTAGTAAAAGAAAAAGGGAGTACTGGAGAGAAACTAAATTTTTCCCTTAATCCTATCTGTTAACTTCTCTCCAAACCATCTTTTCTTTGGAGGCATGGCCTGACATTGGCGTTAATTCTAGCAAGAAAAATAAGGAAAACAGGAAGAACCCCTAAATTAAAAACAAACAAACAAAACAAAACAACACACAATAGCCTTTTGGTGCTGATAAAATTGTCTCATATTATATAGCCTGTGTCTACCTAAACAATACAATATAGGTAGTAGCAGAAGAGTGAGAAAGCCAAATGTGGCAGCAGCTGCATCTTGTACTGAAGTAAGCAGGGGTCACATTACCTGCCTTCCCTCCAGTCATTACAATAGTGGTATGGCTGCCTTAGTTAGTCTGCAGCTATCCTTTAGTGTGCAAAATGAGATATGGGACAGAGAGGAGCACTTTGCAAAAAAAACACACCACTTAATCGAACTGGGACTTAAAGTGAAGGATTCTTTATGAAAACCCTTTTATAATCTCTCTGCATCAGGTACTAGAAGTGACCTGGAGCACTTTGTGTTAGAAATACTTTCCACTGATAGCATAAGCAAAGCAAACAGCACGGAAGTCAAGATGCAAATGTGGATTGGCAGTATATGCAAGTGCTCCAAAAGGAGGTCTTCATTTATTTACATACACTGTTATCATTGTGGTGGGAATTGAGACTAATAACGTCTCAACTGTTCAGTTGTCTTCTGGATAAATGAAAGGCATCAAATGCTGGAACTTGATATTATATATATTAGTTTTTTAGATGGTGTCATTTAAAATTGTTTTTCAATATTGTATTCTAGAAGGTGCTTTGCCACTAAAGACACTGGCTCTGTTCTCTGAAAAATTGCCATGCTAAATGAGGCTCTGTTTATTGAGGTGTTATCATTTTTCTACTAAAATATGGGATGTTCCTTCTCTAGGTACTTGAAAACCTATTCTCTAAGGAGGGATATCTATTACTCAAGGTAGTTGTCCTGTTTCCAGCATCATTTTCTTAATCCAAGAACAAGTCTTGAATTTTCAGGACAAAAAAAAAGAAGAATTGATCCAACTGAAGCTAGACAAGGAAAAATTAAAGCTTTGCTGCTTTGAAAGATGGATGTCTCCCAGCAGGAGCTCAGAGGAGAATTGCATGTAAGAATAGAAAGTGGGGACAGGTTGCTGGGAAACGGATTAATGAGCTGGAAGATAAATTGAGAGGAAAAATTAAATAGCAGATAGACCCTGCTTTTGGTGTCACAAAGACTGATGTCCAGTTCCCTGTAAGTGAAGAAATAGTGAGTAAAACTGCCATGTTAAACCCCCATGCTCCTGGTTTCCAGACCAAAGTGTGCTCTGTAATCCCATCTGTTGGTGAGGCAAGTCGGGCTACAGATGTACTGTTGCCGGCTCACAGAGGCTTCAAGACCTGCTGCAGTGCCTGGGCAATGACTGAGAGTGTTACACTGGACAAAGGTAGAACTGGGCCCAGAGATGAGAAGAGTTACCAGTAGTGTTCCCTGTTAAATCCCATCTGGATGCCAGCACCTTACTTCTCTTGCAGCAATGGGAAACTGTAATGTTTTCTGTCATGTTTTCAAGGAGGGGAAAATGCTTTATTACTCGTTTTACTAGTTTATCTCTAAAAATGAACAGACACTCTAAGTGATTGCTTTTGAAAACAGATATTAAGATGCATGATGTACATTCATTGGTGCAGAATCAATTTGTCATCATTCTGCAGTCCACACGTTTGTGTCTAAGGCTGAGTCAGCCTTAGATCACCAGGGACACCTTTGAGTGTCACAAAAGACCTTTCCATTTGAGAGAGTAGTGGTGCTGGTATATCATAATGAGTGAGCCAGTGATGGAGCTTGTAAGCAAGAAGGAAAATTTTGGATATGCATGGGACATCTACTACAGATTCTTAGAGAAAAGGAGAACATAACCATTTAAGAGACAACAGTGAAAAACACAAATTATGGAAATGGGTCATGCTCTGCAACAATATGTAATGCCTGAAGGAGTGTGCAAGAAGCGTCTAAGAGCTGGAAGTGTAATGACACGGTTATGGATGGAGCAGGGCTGCTCATCCATTGGAGCAGAAAGGAAATACATCACTGTTCCAGAGCAAGTGAAGACAGATGCAACAAAAACTGAAGGGAATTGCAAGTTACATACTGTGTAAAGCTCTTCTGAGTGTTGAGTCCATTTCCCAAACTATAAATTGTAGGGATTTTTTTTGTAAGATATTAGATGACTGGATTATGCCTTGAGTTAACCTGATGCAAGTTTAGTCTCATTCTACCATTTCTGGTAAGGCAACTGAAGCAATATCTGGCCTCTGTGGAGTTTACACATTTGAATGCAGAAGAGAGCAGTGGTGTGAAATGATGCTCTTGTCAGAGCGGGTGAACAAGAATGTTAACAGGAAGGAGGTTGTCCTTCTAAGTTTATAAAATTGCATTCGATTAAATTTTCTAAAATGTTGGCTTTTAAACCAAGCAAAGGCTAGCACAGGACTGAATTTTTTAGGCAACCCAGCTAATATGAAATAGGCTGAGACAATTGTGTAAAGAATGATCTTACTGGTTTTTGTTTGATTTTTTTTTTGTGTGTGTGTTTGGTTTTTTTTGTTTGTTTGTTTTTTGTTTGTTTTTTACCTAAACTGAATCACACTGATCTCAGTGTTTCAGTGTTTAGGCTACAGAAGGCTAGAGATGGAAATACTATGAAAAATTGGAGCAACAGCTGGGTGGTGGACTTGTTGGGTTCAAAGCTAGGCCATGTGGATCTAGTAGGCAAAGAAAAACAAAAGAGAGGGAAAGAACTCCTGAAGTATAGCATTTTTAGACAATACGGAATATTTTACTGCTCTATTTGGTCATCTTCTAGGTGAGAGAAGGAGGGATAACAGGATGAATTAATTTTTGTTCAATTATTCTCTGCATATACAGGGTACCTCAAGTAATTTTAGTTTTTTCTGCTATTTGTGCTATTTTGTCAAAATGTACAGACGAGCCCTGATTGTTGATGTACTGCATCAACTGCAGCTAGAGTTGCGTGATGCTGAAAAGATTGGCTTCGAAAATACAAAGACAAAAAGCTCTTTGGTATTTCAACTCCCCCAACCTCTTTCCCTAGTGCAGCAAAAGATTGGAGGCAGCACCAACTTTTATTGAGTGCTCTCAGATGTCTACTCTCTCATCCTGTCTGCTAAGTTATGACAGTCATATACCTGGTGAGGCATCTGGTTAATCTTTAATTCTCTAGTGAATAAATTCTCCTGCCTTTAGCACTGATGTGAAATAATGGGTCTGACCTTTAATTTCAAACTCTGGTCTTGTGGGATAAAGTGAAACATAATGCTTTTTTTCACAGCTGCAGGAGGTTCCCTGTTTAATATTGGCAAATGTACAATAGGATCTCATGTCTCATTATCATTGGGCAGTTTTAGGGATTTTAGTACAAGTATTTATAAAAATAACAAGAGATGCCCTTTGCAGAAGCCTGTGTATTGCATCCTAATGAAACTTCAATAGAGGTTCCCTATAAAGCATCTGAAGGCCTATTATTAGGAAGGCACCTGTCTCAAGCCAGGTAGTTGCATCACTTTTTCTTCACTCTATCATACGTAAAAGTCCACAGAACCAGTCCTGTCCTTCAACTGTTAAGGTGAATGTAAATTTGCAGAGAGAATTCAGGGTTCTGAATTCTCAGATCTCTTATCATGTAGCTGAAATTCCCCCAGTGCAGACTTTGAAGTGTGATTATAAGGAATAACTTGAAAATTATGAGGAAAATGCCATTGTATTAGGGTACTAAGAGGAAACACTATCAAAGAATAAGAAACACATACTAGAAATGTGCTTTTGGACCCATAGTTATCCTAAAAAGATGCGAAAATGTGAGGCATTTAGAGATTTTTTTTTAAATGGTCTTGAAATCGGAATTGCAGAGGATTTAAATATGAATTTGTTGTGTCTCATCTTCACCTCTCTCTCTGGTGTTAAGAAGTTTTTCAATTATGTCCATACCTACTAATGTTTGTGGAGGTTTCTTTTGCTTTGTGAAATACTCTATTAGGCATCAAATTAAAGAAGAAATGACAGTGCCCAACCCTGGTGGCTGTGCCCTCTGCATTTCAAACACAGTGCTTATCGGGAAAGCTTTCTTTCATTTGTATTTTTTAAAGATAACTTTACTTATTTTCATGTCATATGTTACAAAACAATTCCATTTCAGAAGCCCCATGGCTTTCAGGGAGGCCAGAATTTCATATTTGTGGAAGTTTATTGAAGCAACAGAGACAGTTGTCTCAAAATATTTTGGTTTCTTCTGTTTTAAATGTCTGTTAAATAGAATTTTCATAGTTTCAGCTCTAAGAAAAGGTGGGAGAAGTGGAAATTTTGAAGAAAATATAATCTTAGAGGCTTTCTTCTCTGCAAACTAATTTTACTATCTGTAATTCATGAGCATGGATAGAGGTGTATGACCGTCTGACTCCTCCAAGTGTCCATTATGAATGGAAGTTACAGGAACATGTCTATTTTAATTTAGTAAGAATCACGGATATTGGCCATTGATTTGACTGTAATTTCAAAAGCCTTTCCATCAATTAATTTATTGCTAAGGCATTGATAATTGATTAATTTGTTTCCAGTTAGACTTTTTCTCATTTATGGATGTTTCCATTTGTTTGACTGCCAGAACTGTGGTGAGATGCAGTTTGCTCTTAAAATCTTGGAGTCTAAAATATGTGTATTGCTTTAGAAGCCACTGGAGAGATTCCTCATTAGTTTCAATAGAAATGAGGTTGATGCAAAAGTGAGCTGACTTTAAGGCTTATTTCTACTTTAAGTGGCACATATTGTAAGCTGTACCTTTTTGTTTCCATACTTCACTCCCATTAAAAAACTCACCTTTTTTTGGAGAGAGAAGCTCTAGGTATTATGTGGATGGAAGACAGGAATTCTGCTTTTCATCTCTTAGTAAGAATTTCTTTCTGTCTGAGGAAACTCATTTGTCACCTATGAGGGCATTTCAACTTTGTCACATTCAGCAGTTGCAGTTAATATTTTTCATTCTATTTAATTTTTATTTCTTTTCAAGGAAGGCAAGATAACCGTGGGATTCGTAAAATTACAAGCTGGAAAGGAAAGAACTGAGAAGGCAGCTGTAGAGTGTTAGGGAATGTTTGGGATGGACATTTTGAATTTGGGGTCCTTTTAAAAAAATCTATAAACATATTACTGATTTCTGCCTTTATAGTTTCTGAATGGAAGAACAATTGTTCTCTACAGGAGTCTGCTTGCCCTAATCTAATCTGCACATGGGTTTAGGGTCTCAACACTCAAGTTTCAAATGAATACATAAGTTGAACTAAAATCATATCTGTCTTTTAAACAAGGAAAGTATAAATTACATTTGTTCTGCCTTGGAGGGAAGGGAAAAGTCCGCGAAATGTGGGTGGTCAAAAGTCTGTACAACAGACAAGAGCTCTGATTTTTACAGGGGTCATGATTTTAAGGGGTAAATGTTTATAATCCCAGATGGGAAAAGGTCTTAGAAAATAATTTTACAGTCATGGGATTGTCACTCAGAGGAGAATTACTTTTTTATGGACATGCCTTCAGTTATAATTCAGTTAAATATGTGTATGTAGACTAGTAATAATTTAACAAATTCCTTCTGTTCTTTCTCACGATAATGGAAAAAAGCTTTGCTTCATCAGTGAACTCTGTCTGTTTCCCACCTCTACTGGTTCTTCCAGATGTCTGTAATAGATACCATAAAATGATAAAGAATTAAGCCATCTGTTGATGTAAGTTTTCCTAGAATTAAAGGTTCTAATTGCACATCTCAGCATAGTACACATTTTCAGGGCTACCTTTATTTCATTTTCAGTACCCTTCTTGTGGGGTCTTTTAAAACATAGATTTACTATTTTACCTGCTTTAGAGGTCAAACAACTATTCAGTACCTTGATCTTCTGGCAGTCAAATATGATATTTTCATTGATATGTCCTTACAAATATTGGAATACTTCTCCTAGCTTTTAAATTTTAGTTGTGAAGCATATTTATTTAAGTTTATTTCATGTTCTGTGTTCATTAATAGCATTTTAAGTCATCTTCCTTTTTACTAAAATGTTTAAAGTTCCAAATTTTTAACTGCCTTCCCTTGGGGATCTGGGCATGTTTCAGTACAAGGTCCACAGAACTCATGCAATGCAGTGTGTTGGAAATTAAATGAGAGTTGAGCTTCTCCCACTGCACTTTGTACAGTTGCTTTAATAAGCCAAATGCTCTCAGTGTAACTGAAGCAGGCAGCTCACAAGTGGCTGAGAACTGTAATTGTAAAATTATCCAGTCATTCAAAGTGGATCTTCATTGCAAGTGCTTCTGAGAGAGGAAGTGCCTGTGGATGGACTCTGGGGAGTTTGTGAATGTGTTCCGTGTTTCTAGGGCTCACTGTCGACACAGACAACAGCTCCCACTTGATCTCCAAATGGTAAAATATCTTATGGGTTGTAGTGCTGTAGAAAGGCTTTGCAGGCACAGGAAGTTTCTAAGCATGAAATGGTCAAAGTTACTCAAGGCCATGTTTTGGTTTGTTTTGCTCTAGCTAATTAATTTAGATAAATAGGAATAAGCTGGCAATATTGGCCAAGGCCTGCTTTTAGGTGGGAGAGTGTTGCCATCAGATACTTTGTGATCTAATCTACATGTCAGTGATGTTGATTCTCATGTTCATTGTCTGGATTTCTGTTTTATTTGTGTTTTTATGAGCATTGCCTGTGCACTGTTAACACAATCCTGAAGCAGGTTTTCAAACCAGAGCTCTCATGTGCCTGTTTGCCCTCACTGGTGACAAGGCAAGCCCGGGTGACTCTCAGATACTGTTGGTTACTTTGTAGTGGTAAAACATTTGGCAAGTTGACTCCCACCATTGGCATGGCAAAGTCAGAAACCTGTAAACCTCACTTGATTGATAATTTTTAAATGGAAGCTCACTTCTCAGCTGGGAAGGCCACACAGTATAATTGTGAAGTAATTTATTGCAGCAATACATTGAGCTTGCTTTGAAATGAGGCACGTCTCACGACATGTTTCAAGAAGAGAAACTTTGAGTTCAGTTTTTAAGGCTGATTGCAGTGGGGAGCTACCTCTAGGCAGGAATTCATCAAAGCAGCTGCAATATGAGAGCCCCTGATCACAGTGTAAGACAAGCAAGAGCTTCTTAAGCCCATAGCCACAAAGACTTCTCCCTGGAGCAAATGAAGGAAAGTTGTCAAAACTCAAAGTAAAAGGAAGACCTGAACAGTTAGCCTCCTTTCAGAAATGCTGGTCATACCCATTCATAACAGAATTGAGATTTGTCTGCATGAAATTCAACTGCAGCTGGAATTTCTAAAGCGAAGAACGATGTTGTGGGTAAAACCCAGATACAGAGGAGCTTCTGTCTGACCTTTATGAAACAAATTACTGATAGGTTTGCCTTGCTTTCCTACAGCCAGTTAGTCATGTAATGTCGGTTGCTATATTCCATACAAAGACTTCATCTTACTTTTCCTTAAAATCGATGAAGTCCTAACCTGGGGCATCTGAAATCAGCCAACAGTAAATTTTCATCCCTTTTTTTAAAATTCAAGTGAAACCATTACCCTGTCATATACATGAAATTCATTTCACCTTTATTAATGAACTTCAGCCAGGTTCGTGTTTGGGGAATGTGGACTTTTTTCTCATCTAGATTGGCGGTCCAACATCTTTTTCTGTCCTTAGGATTTTAATCAGAAGGCTCTATTTTAATGTTCAGCTTTAGGATATCAATCATTTTGAAAGACACAGGATATCTTGTTGCCATAGTTAGGAAAACAGGGTGTGGTACTGGGGTTTACATGCAACCTCCAGGTGACTGTCAAAACCGATCCATAGCTTTTGTAATCCCTTTTCTCTGGGAGGGGGAGAAAAGTTTAAAGCACCCCTGCTGAGCTCTTCAAAAGTAAGTCACTTCAGGACTTTCTCTAAACTTAACACCAGTGATCCCAAAAGGGAAGGGACAGACCTGCACAGGGCTTGTTAATAGTCTGAATTTAATATGGGGCTGAAATATCAGAAAATGTTTCAGAAAACCATATTGGAAATATGAATGACTTTTTAAGTTGTGCTTTTCCCCCTCAATTTCTAGCTCAGATGATTCTGTTTCTTGAGCTCCCTTTTATAGCTTATTATAGGTGTAAAATTACATCTACAGTATGCATATGCAAAAAAATATCCCTTTTAACATTTAATTTTCTTTGTAGCTGGAGAATTTGTGTGCACTCATTAGCAGTAAACTGGGATAGGACTTGATATCTGTTTCTCTTGGCCTCAAGTTTGCTTTTTATCCGAATAACTTTACTTTTTATAGGTTTCCAAATGTTCTGACCCATTTCAGTAAAACTACAAGATCTCTAGCAAGAGCATTGGCCAGTTCCTCCTCCTCCTAATAAATCTGAAGTTTAACAGCCTCTAGGCAGCCTTTTTCTTCAGAACGTGTCTTTTTTTTTGTCTCAGGATGTCCTGGTTTTGCTCAGGAGGGAATAGAAGAACTGCTGCTGTGATCAGGGCAGGGATCCTGACTCCTCAGTTTCCTTCCTTCAGGAAAGATCAGTATCCTATGAAGAAATAGAGAAAATGTGGCATTGAAAAGAATCTTTAGAATACATTAATTTGTTGAATTTATTCTAGCCATTGATCCAAAGCAAATAGCACTCTCATATATGAAATAGACTTTTTCATGGTTTTAGCAGCCTTACACAGTCATTAGCTCTGTTTTATGTTCGGGAATAATAGGTACTTATTAATTTTCTCTCTGGACTCACATGAATTGCTGTACAAAACAGAAAATTTTGATAAAAATGCAAATATAGCACCTACACACTTCTCCATTCACAGTTTTTAACTGATTAGGCCCATGTGCAATAAATCTTAATCTCCTCTGTTTGCTACATACAGAAAATATTCTCCAACTGTTGAAAACAAGGGTAAATAATGTCAGAGAAAGCAGAAGCTGACATAGATTAAGTGACCTTTCTAATAAAAGGAACAATAATTGTAAATTAAAGTTTCAATTACCCAACCTATGGATCAATATCCACAGATGTGTTTCCTATTGTGGCAATAAATACTAAGGGAAAGGTCCCATTTGCAAGAAGAATTTCTTTTAAACTATCTTCCTTCAGTCTCAGGGCTTTTTATTTATTTACTTTCAACTGTAATTTCTTGTATGGAATTGTCTTTCTGTCCAAAGAACTAGAACTTTTTTCCCCTATTTTCATTTATGTGGATGTGCCCTTGGCCTCTCTCTGTTTTTCATCCCTCCTCTTGCCCTCCCAACTGTTCACTTTCTTCTTCCCTGGATCTCTTCACTAGCCAAACTAATGTCATCCATTTATATGCTGCTCTCTGATGCTGTTTACATTTCTGATTTTCTCCCTTTCTATTTCCTCAGCATGCTCTTCATATTCAGTCATTTATCTTTGTTTTATTTTCCCTGTCTGAACTTTGATCTCTTATTTACACCTGGAAGATTTCCCCCATCCAATGGGGAAATAAGCTCTCTTCATTCATACCCTTACTGAGAACTCATCTCCTGGCTATGATTGATATTGATAAGTCATGCAAATGATTTTAGGTATTCTTAAAATGATTTACAGCTTGAGATAAATTTGTCTCCAGCTCTGCAGTGTCTTATGTGTCTGTCTTGTATGTGTTTATAGCTGCCTTGGGGCAGGGTTCCTGCCTTCTTCCTTGACTTGCAGCTCTGAGCATGTACCCGTCTCAGAATGAGTCATTTTATTATTGGAGCTTTTCTTAATTTGAACCTGTGTTAAGCTTATTCCCTTTTTTAAAGTATTTAAAACCTATCTTGCAGCTACTTTTATTCTCAGCCTAATGGAAACAAACGAGGTATTTTGTCAGCAGAAGCATTTCAGACAAAATGTACTGATGGCACAGCTCCTGGATCTTGATTTTGAAGACTTTAGAACAGACATTTTGAATGATTTCTAAATGAAATGCAGGGACCAGTGTCCTGTGGTTGCTTCAGAGAATGACTGACATATAATCTAACATTTCTTCACAGTTGTGTAGTTACTACTTTTGATTTTAATGTGAAATTCAAATCGTCACTATCAATTTGATTAATGGGGTAATACAACTTGTGACGCTAAAAGAAGTTAAATGTTGATAAAGATAGCATTTTCCTAGGAAGCTGAAAGTGCATTCTAGTTATTGCTGAAGAATTATGAAGTCTGGTCTCTTGAAAATGGTAGCACGTTTCTTAATGTTACAACTTGAAACAAAACTAATCATCTGAATATTTGTGCAATTTGCCATTCCATAAGATTTTACACTGAAATCTTAATCTCTGCAGGGATGAAGAACTTTGTTACATAAACTAATTGGTTGTGAAGAAAGGAAAAGGGCATAAATTGGCACGTGAATAACCAGAAATGCCACTCTTTGAAATCCACTGAGTAGAACAGTTATGAAAGAATTATATCTACACTGTGAATATGCAAAAAAACATGGTGCCCTTTTTAACATATCATTTTCTTTTTGGTCAATATTACAATATGTAATATTTGTACTATATTTGGCTAATGTGGTAAAAACAAATTAAGGTCCATTTATAAGCAAACACCGTTTTCTGTACAGGTAGAGTAGGAGAATGCAATTACAGAGGGAGACAGCAGCGCTCCATATGAAATGTAGTTTAACACACCCTCTACTGCAAGAGGTGATATTCTTTCAACTGAGTATGTGAAACAGGGAAAACCAAGAAAGATTTAGAAGAAGACTAGTATGTAAGGGTAGAGGAGATTAAGATATGTGACACAAGGAATGGTGGAACTGAACCTTTCAGTGTCTGTCAGGTTTATAAATCCCTCTTTCTAAAGGCAGCAGTAGTAGCACCAAGGTAGATTAGTCTGGCCATCATTACACTGCAGTCCTCCAAAGTAGAATATTTTCACAGGAGTGAAGCAGTGTTGGTGGGAAGGTAGAGGAGGTCACCAAACTAGACACTTGTCTTAAGAGGAAGAAATAAGGCCATATGCAATCAATTAATTTAATATTTTGTTTTTGTAGTAGGGTAGAGCTATGAGAAAAATAGTTGTGTTAGCTGTGAAAAGAGCTGATTCTCATGTGCCAAGTCAACGCCTGTTGGTTAATATTTCTTAGTATACATTCACGTGCAGTGCTCCTTTGTGGGAGAGAGAGTCCTCTATGCCAGAGTGAGTAGGTGTATGCAAGTATTATGTGTGTGTCTGTGCAACTAATTTTGTGTTCTCATTGGGCAAGAGGAGTTGTGGTTGGGAAAAACCAAAATTTTACCCCCATTTACAGCTGCAAAGTTGAAGAACAGAGAAATTAAGCAATTTGAGACCTCAGAACTAAGATATTCTCAGGCCAAAACTCCCCTCCACAGCAGGAGTGTTATCACTGCCATTCCTTCAACTCTCTAGCTGTAGAAGACTAATCCTGTCCACGAGGCACACTACAGGGATATTAAGATTAATATCACAAAATACTTCAACTTTTAGGAAACAACATTATCCTCAGTGTTGTCGTCTTGACTTGATTAATCTGAACTTGTCTTTAATAAAAGAGTGGTATTCCTTATGGATTTTGTGGTTTTAATTACCCTTGGTTAGGGAAGATTGGATTGTTGTTTCAGTGCTCATGTAAATTCTATACAGAAAATAAGGAGCCTCAAATGGCATAAATTGCATGTTTTATCATCAGTTTTCTCCAAATAAATTGACAGTTTGAGAGACTTATACTTAGATCCCTACTCTCAGTAAGGCTGTGAGCAGGCACAAAGGGATTCATGACCATGTTTGAATAATAAGATATCGCACAGAATGAATGAAAATAGCAAATGTCAGCCCTATGCTGTTATTAAAATGTTGATGCACCAGAGACACACAAAGTTGTGTCTAAAAAAAGGCTTTGAAAGGAAAGGAGATTAGAGACAACTATGAATGAAGCTTTAAAAGCACAAAGATGACCTAAAAGGAGAGTAGATTTAACATGCATATTGCAGAATGAGAATTGCATCTCTCCCCTTCTCCCCACAGGTATTTTGCTCACATGCTTTTAGAAATCAGCAGTGACAAGTTACTGCTTTACACTAATTAACATTTTTTCTATAGTAGATGTCAAACTTTCTGAGCTCTTGAGGAAATCTAAATTGCATGGTAAAATATTAAAATTGGGTTACTTAAATGCTTTCATTATCTTATGCTTGTGACAAATGAGAACCCACTTGCTTCTGTATTTTCACTCATTTCATTCAGTGGTTGTCACAATATTGACTTGTCAGTTCGCAGGTCTGGGAAACTTAAAGGGCCTTTTTATGGTGTTTGAATATGGACTGCTCATATCAGGTCCTAAATGAAAAATATTTTCCAAGGTTGAAGCACAGATTTTGCATCTGTTTCACTGATTTTTTTTTTTTCCCCTCTGTGCAAACTCAATTCCATGTGATACGGGGTGCATTTTTATCTCCTTGGTCCTGTATAAGAGTTTGAGACTGTCGAGTCTTGTCTGTGTCTCCAGACAAAACCCATTCTTCAGAGAGGCTGTCGGTGCACTGGCTCTGAATTGACTGATGCCATCTGTATGCTGATTTCCACATGCTCTATGCACTTACACCCTGAAAAACGAAAAGTTTTCTTCATTATATAGATAAAATCAGGAGCAGAGATATGTGGAAGTATATTGCTTTTCTTGGTGTATAGTATTCAAGTGTAATGAATCTTTATTTTTGAGTTTGTTGTGCCAGTAGCTAGTGATTAAAAAGCAAAAGGAAAGTTGAGCACTAGTATGTTTTAATGTAGCAGTGATTCAGGCTTTACTATTGTCTCTTTATATCTGAGTCCTTCTTCCTATTTCTATTCTTGTTGTTCTACATTTTAATGTCCAGATGAAGCAGTTTTATGGTTGTGAGGTTATTTTCTAAAGCAAATGATGAATGTAGCTTTATGCAAGAATTTTAATACAACAGATGCATTCACTTATAGTAGAACATCAAAGACCCTTTGACAGCAAAATGAAAATGTATTAGCTTGTCATTAAAGGAACTTTGAATTTCTTGCTAACTTAGATAAATGCAACGCAGTGTATTTTTGGCGTTTCATTAGTTAAGTTGATTCCAATGGAGTCATATGTTGTTAAACATGATAAAACATAACATTAAGGCTCTTGACTGGAAAATACCATACAGAAAAAAATGGAATTGATTTGGTTTGTGTTTTTTTTCTGCACCTACATTTTACATATGGTCCCCAAGAACCAGAGAATTTGATTGTTGATTTTGAGATGATTTGTTAACAAGGATGGTAATACTAAAGTTTTGTTGGACAGTCAAGAAATAATAGTATAAGCAGATGGAGTACTTTTAGCAGGAGAAAGACCAGTTGGAGTGACGTGTCTGTTCCAGAACCCCATTTATTCACATACTGCAGTTTGTAACCAATGAGTTTGACTAAAATTTATTTTGTCTTCACCTATTCCTATGTTCTTGAAATGATTTTGTGTTTCATCTGCAGATGATTCTTGGGGGCTCCTTGCAAAAGTTGTGCAGGGTTTATTTTGAAACTGGTACATTCCAATGTTTCATGTTGATTTCTGTTAGTAAATACAGAAAACTATCTTTTAAACTGTTCTATGTGATTATATGAACACATTTATGATATCTGGCTATTAATATTTTGCATTTTATTATTTTGTCACAGAATGAGAATAGATGCAGTTCCAGACAACACTGCTAGTCGTCCTGAAAGTATTCTTTTAATCCTCTGATGACTGGTCACCCCCATGTTCTTTTTGGTTTTATATCAGAAGACAGTCAATATATTTTATTCTTTTGTCATCCATAAATAATAATTGCTTGCAATATTGTCCCCTGAGCATCTTTTCCCTCTTCATTAAAAATAGTTGCAGAAGAGGTTGGTACATACTCTCTTTCCCTAGTTGCCCATACCACTGGGGACGACTGCTTGAATAAAGTTTTCTGAAGAAAGGTTGGTTGGTGATGTTATTTCCTGGGACCTGACTTAGTGCAAGGACAGCTCAGGGTAACCAGAGTTTAGGACTTCAGGAGTACACTGCACAAACACATTTATACTTTTTGGCTGTTTTGGTGGGGGGGATCATAACAGGACACAGCAGATGGATGTGCCACCTGACTGTAAACTGACACTGTGCAGTTGATCACCAGATTGCTTGGTCAAAGATGTGTTGCAAAGTCCACCTCAATCCTCACCACACTGATCAGATGAATCTCTGGTGTTGGCCCCACTCCTTGACCTGGGGCCTTTGGTAGGGCTTCTTGCATTTTATAAGCTCTGCCTTTCTGATGTGTGAGCCAAATGTTATGAAGCTGATCCTTACCCAGGTCCTTCATGGGTGTCTCTGCATGTGCTTCCATGCTCCCATTTTCAGGAGTACTTTCATTTGCTCTTCATGATCCTATGGCTATGGTAATGTAATGCAAACACCTAAACCAAGCTGGCCTCCTACATATAGGTGTATTTATTACAGAAATGAGTCAAACCTCCCACTGTGTCTCATTATTTGGGGCTTTGCCCTTCGTGGGAGTGTGCCAGCCCCCTTCCTTGCCTTAGATGATAATTGACTCATTGAAAGGATCTACCATAATTATAGACTGGGGACACTTTCAAAGGTGATAAAAACAATTAGTGCTGGTATTCCCTTTTTTTTTGTTCCTTCCTTTACAACCTTGAGAGATATGGAACATGGCCTCAGTAGTGGTGTATATACATTTGCACTTTTGTTGGGGGACAAATTGCCGAACATGGTGTTGCATCACTTTTTGACAGGTTCAGTCGTTCCAATGCAGACAGGATTGGATGCTGCTGCAAGCACAGTGTTAAGTCTTCCCAAGATGACATAAAGATTAAGACTAGTTGAACATTATGTGTAAAATCAGAAAATGTGTAGAACTAATGAATGTTCACTGATGAAACATAAAGTGTAATTCAGGGTCATGAGTAAAATGCAGATCATCCAAGCTATGTAGAAGTACTAAATTTATCTTTTTCCTTGTACAGTGAGCCCACAATATAGTTAACAATGTGTGCAGAAACATGGATGCAATTCCCTATAATATGATTCAATGATTGTATAGCTTGATTTTATCCTTTCTATAAATATGTTTCTAGAAATGAGAAAAATGAAGGAATTTAAAATGTCTCAGTCAACAAATTGGCCAAAAGAAAGAAAGAAACTGAGCAAAGTAGAAATACACAATGCTGCAGAAAGAGAAGATGGACAGCATTATAGGAGTGACTAGTTTAGGGCAAGAGAGGTAATGAGCAGGAAGAAATGAGGCAGCTAAATGATAAGGTGGGGAAAAGTAGATGTGGAAAGACTGATGCAAAAAGTAAGTATGCTATTTAGCAAGAGAGAAATTACATGATGGCCTATGAAATGAGAGAGGAAAGAAAGATAAGATGAAGTGAAATTGGATTTAATGAGGTAGAAGAAAGGTGATTAGAGACAGAAGAAAAATAGAATTTAGTGATGAGAAAATCCTATTAAATTATCCAATAAATCTTCTTGCCACTCAAGGATTTCCCTTTCTCCTGCTTCTCCCCAGGAAGAAGATACTGGTATGTCGCTATCTAACCATTCAGTAGTGCCCTTTTCCTTATGAAGCACTTCACCATCTCTCTGTAGAACCAGAAAAATGGTACAAGAGTATTCCTGGCATGTAGTCATAGCCTTCAGGCTTGTAGTTTATGTAATGTGTTAGTGCTTTTCCAAGACCCTGTTTAAGAAACTGGTATTGCTTTTTTAAGGACTCTTTTGTTTAGACTGTTTTTTGAGGAGGATTATATCCATTCATTATATGGGATACTATGTATGAAATAACCATCTTTCTCTTTTTTCATCATCTCTATTGCAAAAGTTAAATCTCTGGACTTTGTGTTGCTTCCTTTTAATATTGTTCAGTTCCCTATTACAGTTTATTTAAATCCAAGTAAAGTAGATAGGAACAGTGATATGCAGTGTGCATGTGACATGGTTTAACCCCAGGCAGCAGCTAAGCACTGCACAGCTGATTTCTCACATGTCCCCCCTTCCTCTCCCATGATGGGGCCACGGAGGGAATTGAAAAAAACAAAAACCAAACAAAAACACAAACAAAAAAACCCCCAACCCACTGCTTAATAATTGAAATAAACTTAATTATAATAATAATTATTATACTGAGAAGGAGAGAGAGAGAGAGAGAGAGAGAAATAAAACCTAAGAACAAGCACTGCACACTACAACTGCTCCCACCTGCAGCACAGTGTGAGCTACAAAGGAGAAAATTAACTCTATCCCAGCCAAAACCAGGACTCTGTAGAAGATGGCTTTTTATCTGAATTACACTGAGAAGGTAAAGTTCACAGAATTGGTGCAGTCTCCTTGCCTTTTTTAAATAAATTTTTAATTTTTTAAAAATTTTTTTAGTAGACAAAGAGGAAGGTTCAGCCCTTCCTGCCTCCTAAGACAATCCATCAAAACAATTGGCACTATTGCGTTGTTAGTGTGTGACCTTTTTGCCTTGATGTCATGTCGCTGGGACTTTGGCAAGAATTTGTCTATGGGTTAAAATTTGATCTGTTTGGACAGTAAGATTTAAATGCCAGCAAAATTACTTTTTTTTTTTTTTTCTTTTCTGTTTTCCCCACAAAAAGGGATTTAACAAAACAAGCCTGCAAAGACTTCAAGGGCATTTCACACTTTACTGGCCTGAAACAGGGCTCCTTTCAAGTCAGGGAGCTAGTAGAGATGGATAGATGACCTGAAAAAGAACAACAAAACTGAAGAGTAATTAAACTTTAGTTTAACTTGTGTATGGAAAACTTTCCTGGGCAGTTACAGTAGATCTGATGCATCTACTAAAGCTTCAGTCTTAAAATGCTGTGTTTTTCAGAGTGGAGGGCAAATAAATTGATCAGCAGTTTTGGAAATCTGGTGTTTTAGTGGCAACTAGCCTTGGCAATAGTTTTAGATCCTCTAAAAGACTCTTTTTGGAGACTGTTTTACAGAAGAAAAAGTTAATGCAGTTGTCATAAAAAACCAAAATCTGTTTAGTCAAAGTGTGGAGTGTACTGTTATGCTTTTCCTACAAACTGGGAATACTGAACAAAAAGAAATGTGTACTAACCAAGTCTTCCACCTCTGGATCCTTCATGGGAAAACATACTGCACTTTCACAAGTCTTATTTGTTCTGCTTGAAGTACATTTCAAAACTGTTCTGGTCAATTAGATAAGCCTGATGTTGCTCAGCAAAGTTCTTAATTTTTAGTGCCATAAAGTTGCAAGGAAGTTCCCTTAAGTGGTAGTCTCCTTTCCGTGGAAGGTGCTGAAACCTAGACTGAGTCAGCTGCTTCCCTTTCCTGTAGTCTCTGGCTGATCACCCCGTCTGCACGAATTTGTGTTACCCATTGTCATGCTGCAGCTGGCAGCGTTTTAGAGAAACAGAATTGTTAACTTCTTTTAGGAGGAGAAGCAATATCCAAAGCCTGTGTAACCAGGATTTTGGAAATCTGTATGAGTATGAAGTAAGAGCATTCCTGATGACCATAGAAAAGGAAAAAATGCCGAAGCAACCACCCAGTTTAAAGAGAGAAATAAGCGTGTACTTTTAGCTCTGTGCTGTATCTGTTTCTTAAATACTTGGTATTAACTGTAAGGACTCTGCATATTAATCCTAAACCCTCTCTTTATGGGGAGGATGATGCACACAGCAGTTGCTATGCCAGCTGTCTTTCCAGCCATCTGAGTAGAGTCTGTGTTTTAGTGATGGACCAAACGCCCCTTCTTTTATTGGTCATTCTTGCATCAGGTTCTGTGTGTGTTCCTGCTGTGTCTAGCAGAGTCAAATTGTATGTGATGTGAAATTTGAAAGGAAGACAGCAAGCAAGAATGTCATAGGGAATATAAAATAAAACAAGATAGCTGTTGAAAGCTAAAGGAAGCTTGAACTGGCAAGAAGAGAGGAAGTGTTCTAAATTTATAATGAAAATTAATTATGCATTCATTGCATTTGAAGAGGTCAGACATGATGAATTTAAATAGTACATGAGAATGAAGGCTATCTTTTATATTAAAGGCATTACAACAGGGTGATGTGAGGAGAGGCAGAGAAATAAAGGAAGCAAAGGAGGAAAAATGCAAGACTGAGGCAGTAAGGAACAAGAACATTAAATTGAACAGATCTGCTTTGTGACTAAATTGATTCATGGTTTTCAGACAATTCAAAATAATGGTAATTTATTAGCCATAAAATTATACTGGAAAAATGTTTAAAGCTGATGAGAAAGTTAATAAAAGAAGTTTCAAAGTGAATTCTCACCAGCTTGACTCAACCTTTACAAGTTCTGTACATTGGAGTAATTGTTTCTTAACATTTAGTTCCTCTCTTCCTTATAGTTGCTATATATGCTACTTGCTCTTATGGGGGCAATGCTAATTTTTCCCTCATTATTCCTGTCTCCTGTCACATCTGTCCTGTTTTTACTACCCCACTTAATTTGTGAATGTACTATTCAACAAGGAGATTAAACACGAGTCTCTGTAAATGCCGTATGGGATAACCAGCCATAGGGCTAAAGCAGAGAGTGTTGCTCCACTTTCTGGGTTACTGGAGCAAAGAGTTATTCTTAGCAGGGATAGACTATCCTGAATAACACTGGCTGAAATACAGTGGAACCTTTCTGGTTGACACTGGTTTAGTACTTCGCATTCTGGGGTGTATGAAGGCACCACATTGCTTGGCCACCTTCCTCTCGAGAAACTCAGGTACTTCGATGCTGGGGACCACATCTCTGTCACATGAAACTGGAAAATATTTATGCTGGTAGCTGAACACCTGTCAGAGCCAATGGTTTAGTTTGACTCAAGGTATTGCTATGGAGCTGGAGGATACCTAAGTGGTTTGTGTATAGGAGTGTGACTGGGAAGTCAGAAACCTGCTCCGATTTTCCCAGCAAAGGATAACCTTTAATTATGGAAAACACAGGTGAAATGAGTCCTTCAAGAATTTAATTTCTATGGCCCTGAGCTAAACGTCATCGATGGCAAATGAAATCAGAGAGGCTTAGTGGTTAAGAAGGTAGGGGGGGAATTAGGTAGAACAGAAAATAGTAAATTGTATCTCAGGCTTTTACGTAGCAACACATAAAGGGTAATAATGAGTTTTCCCCAGAGGGTTGTTTCATGTACCTTGTTGTTCGTGGAGCACAAGGTTACCAAAGCAGGAAAGTGTGTTGGATAATTCCCTTATGGCAGTTGTTATGATTCACTGGTTTTAATAGGATCCTGAACTTCACTTGAGGGAATTCTCCAGGCAAGTTTGTAGAGCATCACATGTAACCTAATAGCTTTATTGGTTTTGTTTTTTTTTTTTTTTTATCACAGGCATATTCTTCATCTACTTTTTGTCTACACTGAAAATGGCACCATAATTCCTCTGGCCACAATTAGATAACCACAGTTAGATTTAATCAATATGTATTCTTCTGAAGAGTATTATACTGACATTGTGAAGTATGTTTCTCTCTGTTCTGACAAATACAATTACCACTGGAACAGCGGCCTGAAGTTCCCCTAATTAATGTAATGGGTTATATACCAATTAAATATTTAACACATGAATGCTGTCCTCATATTTTAGAGTCCCAGGATTTCAGCATTACTATCTATTGATGACTAGTGACTGCACTGTATTTGGTGAAAATCCTAGCAAGTTTAACAGCCAAGAATGTTGATGTTGGGCTTTTAGTGCATGGCATTTTTTGATAACTGATAAGGAGCATTGGGGTTTTGTGATATATTTCCTTTATCCTTTTATTTTCTTTATTCTTCACCCTAAAAATGAGTGTAGTTATTATCAAGAGTCTTCTTACCCCCAAAGTTCTTGGTGTTACTTCCCTCTCAAGCTGTTAATTACTTTCTTTATTTATTAATTTGTTAATTGCTTTCTGAACTGATAAATGGTTCTACATGGTTCTACTAAAACCACTCATATTAAGCTGTCCCTGGTTATTAGAGGAATTTATACTTCACTCCCTCAACACTGAAAAACTGACATACAAAGATTTATAGCTATGAAGTTTTCCTTTGCAAGTTTTCCTTCTGCATTGCTGTGTGTTAGCCTGGTAAACACCTATGGACGTTCCTAATTTACCATTGGTTTTACAGAGCCCACATATGTTACCAGGTGTAGGTCTTGGTGGGTCAGTGTTGATGGAACCTTAGAGCCTTCACTGTGATTAAAGCATTTGCTTTAAGTAAGCTTCATCTGTGTTGCAATTGGGGCAGTATGTAAAATGAGATTATACATAGAGAGCTGTTTGGAATACAGAGTTAGGTTATAAAACAGGCAAGTCAAGCACAAGGTTACAAAACACACCATTGCTTTGTGACTCAGTTCTGGTAATTAGTGCCTTTGCAATATCAGTCAGGTCTGTGCATTTGCCCCATGAACAAAGTTCTGGCCACTGAGTATCCAAATGGAGATAATCCTCTCTCTTCTCTGGGAAACTCATGGATGGGCATTAGGTAGTTCTGGGAAAAGCAGTTGTAGATGACCATGAGAAACACATGCTGACAAAAATATGGTGGGCTATCAGCCGACCAGATCAAGCAGAAGTTTGTTCCTTGGAGGAACAATAGCTAAAAATATGACAATCACCTCCTGTTTCCAAACTGCCATTTTCATGATCTCTGAGGGCTTAATTTAATTCTAATCATGGCCTAAGTTTTGCATTACATTTGAGTTTAAAATTAAAATATTATCATTTTTAAACTTCTTTAGGGCTTTAAAATGTTTTGACAGTTTTTCTCATTTAAATACTCAGTCCTGAACCAGAAGTAGATTTTAAAAGGGCACAGCAGGGAAAAATCCTTCCCTGCTAGGATCCAGTCAAATTTTCCTCATCAGTTAGGTTGACAGCAGGTTTAGCACATTTATTAATTATGATTGCAATTTGTTAGAACAAACAAGATTCCAAACCTTTAGGAGGCCTAGCATGATTATAAATAAATAAAAAGCATTGAAAAATTCTTCAAGGCAAGAGCTCAGCAAAGAAAAAGAAGAGATTTTACTTTGACAAAATACCAGTAAAGTGGAGAGTACCTTCTTTTGAAAAATTATGCTAGATAAGTTAGCAATATGTTGATGATCTATAAGTATATACATATATTTTTTTTCTTTTTTTTTTTTGCTTGCTAAAGGTTCATCATAACATAACGTATTATGAACTGGTATATGAATCTCCCTGCGACCATCTACCTTAGGACTGGCAGTCATTCTGTCCCCTTTTTTGTGAGTCTGATCCTATTTCCAGCTTTGGGGCACCTGCCTGTGCCGCTCAGCAGATAAAAATCTGCAAGAGCAGTGATTACTCTGGGGGGGTTCATTGTGGGTTGGCATATGCTCTTCTTCTTTTTCAAGAGGATGGGTGTTTTCCAGGTCCTTAAAGGGATCTCTGGAGGTCATCTATCTAGTCAAAATCCCTACTCAAAAAATGCAACCACCTTCTTCAAAATCACCATCCCTCAGAATTAACCAGAAGGGAAGGTTAATTTTCAGACATAATTTTCCATGTTTCATTTGTTGCCTAACAGACTACCTCTTGAGCAGAATCCAAATACTAATCCTGGGGGCATCAATTGTCATAAAATACTACAGAGCTGCTCTTAGTGTGCCAACAGATACAAGAGATTTAGATGATTATGATCTGTTGTGGCCAACTACTGTATTTAGAAAATCTCAACTGTTCTGTGTTAGAGGCAGGCAGTATGGTGGTTTAGTTGGGTAACATTAAGATTATTGATTTCAGGTTTTGAGAGGCTTGTTAAATATGTCACGAAGGCCCCTATTAATTCTTTTTTTTTTTTTAGTGAATGGACATCAAGATTGAAAGTTGAATGTACAGTGGTGATCTCAATAAACCTCATGATAATGTCTTAAAAAGGAGCAAATGCCTGTTTGTAGCAAGCGAAGCCGTATTTCCTGTGCTGACCTACCCCATGTCACACTATTTACAAATATTTGTGATTTTCATGGTTTCCAATTTTATACACCTCACCCAGGTAACGTAAGCCTTCCAGTGCAGTAGCCACTCCATTCCTTGATACAAACCCAGTATGAGCAGTTGTGTCTTGTCTTACTGTCTTGGGATTACTGTATCGGTATTTTCTTCTACGGCAGAGGGTTTGCATCCAATAGTTGCCACACCCCTATTCCGTTGAGAACATTCTTCCATGGCAAACAGAAAATAATGTAATGCAATCAAATAATCTACACATCCTTGACAGTAGAACTTCAGAAATGAAAATAGGTTTTTCCATAACTAACCTGGATGACCTTTTCTCAAGGAAATGTGAGAGCACTTGTACTATGGACCAGACTCACCTCTTTGTTACTGCGATGATAAAAAGGGTTCTGTGGTTGCATTTCTGGGGCAGTTCCAGTGAAATTCATGGAGCTAGTCCAGTTATACAGCTTCATAAAACAGAGCTGAATTTGACCCATGAGTGTGTTTTTTTCAGATGTAAGATTTGGTTTCGCCAATACGCTACTGTAGTGTGCTGCTTTTGTGACTACATTCTTCTCTTTGAAGTCACCAGTATGACAAAGATGTGCTGTCAAGGTAGGCCAGACCCACAGAAAAGTATGAGATAGTCAGGAGAAGGATATTGTGGGCTGTGAGAGTGTCTATGACCCAGAAAGCAGCACAAAAGTGCATTTACTCTGTGTGCTGATGACATACTCACTTTGTTTTTTCAGGAACTCAGTTACTAATTTTCCCACTCTATTATGTTTTTTGGACAAGTTCCACGTAGTTCATGATCAGCAGAAAACTGAGGTCACACCATTAACGTTTTTTGGCATTCACAACTAGACACATCTTTTTTCCCTTTTCACAGAACACAGCTTTAAAATAAATAAATTTTAAAACCTTAAAGCCAATTGCAGTACCTTGTAGGTCAGTGATTTGGTTTTCCAAAAAGCAGTTCTGCCTGACAATACCTGTCAGCATCTGCTCAGTCATTCTGAAAATTAAGGCATTTTCTTGGGTACATGAGTGCAAATGTCACTGTCTTAAGGACTCTGCTGGGGTTTTTTCCCCACAATTTCTTTATGACTTGTAGGGACTTTTCCCTGATGAAGAAGTAAAAAGAAAGAAGTGAAGGAGTATCAGATTTTGGATTTTTAATATCTGAGCTGTTCATCTTTGTCCATCTGTGAAGTTGCTGCTTTCATCCAAAGGTCTGTGGGATCAGTTGAAAGGCTGATACTCATGTCACTGTTTTAAAAATACCCTATATGCTTTGTGCAACCACTCCTGATTTTTCAGTAAGATATATTCTCTTTCTGAATATTTATATTGAAACTCCTGAAGGACCAGGTAGTAGAGGATTCACTTAGTGATTAACTTCCAGGCTGCCCTGGACTTATTAATTTGGGATTTCAATTCCAGTTTGGCTGTGACTATGTATGACTCTGTCCCACCCTGAGTTTCTCATGTGGCCTCTTTTTGCTGTCCAAATGACTTGTGAAGACTTGACTTGTGAAGGAGACTGTTCTGAGTTGGGTGATTACAACTTTTATTTCGGGTGTGCAGCCCCTTTCCAGCTGTAGGTGGCTCTTCCCCCCATCACCCACCCCGCAGGGGTCTGTGCTACAGAACGACTGCTCAGGCTGTACCAGGAGCTGCTCTTCAATTACTTTTTCTCTTGTTGCATCTCAAAGCCAGAGAGGCATCGTTTCAGCTGCTGTCTGCTCCTGGGGTTCAGACTGGGCAGACCAAGGAAGGTTTCACAGGACTCATCCGTGGACAGCTGTATTCAATGAAGATCTTCTGAAGATTTTTGGAAGATGTCGTATTTAAAATTACCAAAATTCAGTCTTTATAAATACTTTTGTGAACACTTAATCTCCAGGCCTGGACTGTTCTCCATTTTGTGGAGACAAGGAGAAATTATTTCAAAGGAAATATTCTCTGCCTTTCTGGATGACATCCTGCTGCTTCCCAACCATTTTTTTTGTTCGCCTTTTTTCCCCCCACCTCCATCCTATATTAATTGTCTCTTCCTCCTTCTGAGACAGATGGTGAGCTGGTGGTACTAATGAGCTCCCTGCTGCCCAGGAAAGGTGAATTGAAATGCTTTGTGTTCTGAGAACTAACAGGCTGAGCACCCTCACTAAGGATGTAACACATGGGATTAAAGGTTTGATGCACAAATACTGTAGCAGACTTTTTCACAGGCACCTATGAACCGTGTTTCCCCAAGAGAACAACTTCCCAAAACAGCCTACCTAATAGTGCAATCCTTACTGTATTTATTGGGGTATAGCTCTGGATGGTAGAATAATCTCCCTCTTTTATGGAGATGGAGAGAGCATCAGGTTGTGGACACATGGCAATTGAATGCCCTGCTTCTCTGGCATGAGCATGCTAAGAAATAAAAACAAAGAGCACCTGCTGTTCCTCAGAATGAGTCTTTGAACATTACAAAAACTTTCTTGGCAAAAAGCCATTCTCTTCTGGGCTGACTTTAAAAGAAATGCAATTAATTATAGAGCCACAGACCTCTAAGGTAACAAAATGCAATTATCCGGGGATTCACGAGCGATTCAGTTATGTCTTGTTTAAAATGTAACAGGATTGTCAAAAGTGACTGGTGTTAAGTATGCAATTAAATACAAATCAAGTTGGCCAGGAAGTCTGACTGCAGTCGTGTGGCCAGTTCAAGGATGCCTACAAATTTCCAAGGGGTAGTTATGTGCATTCAGCATGATCCTGAGGGGTGTTTCAAAACCTAATGAATTGATTAAAATTCGGAGAACTTTTGTATTGGATTCATTAAATGTTCCCTTTACAGCGGAGGCCACAAAGATGTATCCCTTTCTCCACACTCAGCAGAAAAACTTCACTGACAAAAGATTTCTGAGTGAATGTGATTTGAAATAAAACAAATACTAATATCAGAGTATCTGTCTTTTAACTTGAGATCTCTTCTTAAGAGAGACCATTTTGTAACTGAAATAGAGAACATTAAAAAATCAAGGCTTTGTTTTCAATTACTGCATAGAGATGTATCAGATATGTTTAAGGGATGGATGGTAAATCTAACCTGAGCAACTATTATAGCTGATAAAGAGGTGTTGGTCTCTTATCAAAGCAGGTGCTTTGATATCTGTTGATTCAGAGTAGTACCCACTCCACATTTAAGTTAATTACTGTATAGTAGCAAGTAACAGATGTTCTGCAGATGGCTTGGATGATTAAAATAAAAAAGCTCATCTCCCAAACCTGTAAAATCTTTATTTATAGCAATAAATTAATTAAAAAGCAATATATCAAAACTTAAATATTTTAGTAATTAAACTAATAGCATGTGTTTCCTTATCAGTCAGTTGCTGTGAATAGATTTAAAACAAAATACTGAGTTACATGCTTACACAGGGATGTTTTTCCTATCTGAATTTACTTGCACTATGCCAGCAGTCACTCTGGGTTAAAATGTGTGTTCTCTCTTCTTGGTCCTGTGCTTTCACCAGCTTTCAGTGAGAACATAAAATGAGGGTGAGTCTGAAAGTGGCTGATGGTCTTTTTATTAGAATGTACATTTACATTTGTGGGAATAAAGCTTTTTACGGCACTGGTACTGGTTTCACCAAGAATCCTTTTACAAGCATTTCTAGTTTATGACTGGAAATTCTACACTGAAGGGAGAGGGAGTCACATGCAGACAAGCAAATACCTATCCCAGAGAAAGCAAAGTGGTCCTGTCATAAGGCTTTTTTTTTGTTTGTTTGTTTTTTGTTTTTTGCCTGGGATATCACTCCTTTTCTTGTTTTTGTTGTTTTGGGGTTGTGCCACTTGTTCATTTCATTGGGTTTTTTTGCTTGTTTTGTTTTGGTGGTTGGGTGTTGTGGGCTTTTTTATTTGTTTATGGGGCTTTTTTGTTTGTTTTAGAAAAACATTTACAAATCTTACTTCATACTTATTTTCATTCTGATTCAAAGCATGGCAATGTATGTAGTCTCAAAATAACATTTTCTAATAAGAAAATGGTTTCCTGCCTAGCTGTGGAGGGCATCATCGTAAGGTGAGAAAGACTCTCAAATGTTAGTCAGAGGAAATGATACAGTCTCAGTCATTTAAGTGTATATGGGTTTACCCAATTTCCAAATTAATAATGAAAACATACACCACTTTGCTCTGAGATTTGATCAGGAAGAACCACTTAGATGGATATGCGATGTAACATTTAGTTAGCTTAATGTGCTACATTAAATAGCATGTACAGAAGACCCATCATACTTTGGCACTCTGAACTGGATTTTAAAAAGGAAAAAAAATTTAAAAAATCATCTTTTAGAAATTTTTCTTAAGGTTTTGTTTCTTATTGTTTTCTCTTTCCCCAATGGGATTGGAAGGAGTACTTAATCAGTAACAAAGTGCATTAATGTTTTGTTTTAAGAAGGTGTTTTTAAATATGAGGTGAAATAACTAATTTTTGGAATCAATGACTTACCACAGGTGAACTGATTATTTCTGGATTTTGCTATAGCTATTTTTTCAAATGCTTCTCAAGAAGAAAATCATAAACAAATAAGTAGAGAACGTTCAGCTTCTCTTTGTGATTATAGACTGCTGTGTACCAGTGGGGTGTCAGGTAATGCCACTCACTGCACAGGCAGTCCATTGGAGTTTCTCCCCATCTCGTAAGGCATTCTACTTTTTATTCTAGTAAACCTCTGCACTGTGCAGTCATTTACACCTCATTCATGTGGAAATAACTCTGGTATTAGAATCACAGAACACTTTGTTTATGGGTTTTGCTTCTATATACACTATAATAATGAACTTCCTTGCTACATTCCCTTGACCTTTCTCTTTGACTCCTGCCATACCGCATGTTCTCCATGTCCTTCTTGGAAGGAAAAGAGGCAGTACTGGTTGTGGATGATGATAAGCTGCTTGCCAGACCCCCTGATGGCCTCTGCCAGTTGCCTTTCCCTCAGTGGGGTCTGTATTCTTTATCCAGCTATTGCTATTAATAAGATTTGTAGAAGTTCATGATATTTGAAGTGTCTCTTCCTCTGAAATCAGAGTCCAAAAGCCATTTTGTATGGGGAGAGGAACTGGAAGGGAAAACAAATGATTGGCTAAGTCTTGTATCCTTAGACAGACAGATTAAAGGTGTGGATCTGAGGCTTGTCTTGCCCTTTATAGATCAAACAGAATACATCCTGTTGTGTAGGTGTAGTGGGGAAGCTTAATTACAGGGGTGATCAAGAACTTAAAACTGTGCCAAAAGGTGTTGCACTGGGCATTGTTCTGTCATATGAGAAGATCAGCATGAAATGCACTACATAAGTATTTCCTTCTCTCACATATTGAATTTATGTCCTATTAAGACTTTCTGTTACTTTGGATTTTTGGATATGGTGTATTATCAAATATAATGCAATAGTGTGGTTCAGACATGTTTTAGGTCTGCATCATTAGAGAAACCCACTTAAAGAATTGGGAAGGAAAAATAAGAATGTTGTCTTTTCCTTTTGCTTGCATCAGGAATCACCTTCTTAGAAATCACTTTTAATTTTTTCTATCATGTCATATGAGAAAATCCTTCCTTTCCCTTTAGTTGTGAGACAAATACCCCACCCCTCACCCAGATGTATAGAAGATGTAGGCTAAAGAAATATTTAGAATCGATTAAACTTTCTAGTTTGAGCACGTGGCTGGTGGCACTGTGGAAACCTGGGAAATTCTGTCCCAGTAAAGATAAAATGAGAGAAGATGCCTTTTCAATGCTGAATAAACCACCTTTGCTTTAAATAGAGAGAAGCTTTGGTATTTTGAATTTATTGAAACCTAAATATGTCAGTATTGGAGGCTGTTTGCTTTCGTGAAACAGCTGGCATGGTATAGTGGCTGGTATTGTTATATTTACTCTGCCAAAATCTTCTGCAACTTCTTGTTTCCCAAGATATATGGATTCAGCTCTTCAGGTCTTTCTCCATATTAGGTTGTTCTGTTTAGTTTTAGTATAAACTACATCTGCTCTTTATTTTTTTCTAAAGTCTTCCTATTTCTTCTTTTACTCATCCTACAGGCATTGATATAGACAAATTATTGTGAATAATTCTTTTGAATAAAGTCACCACAAGAAAAGTGAGGCATTTGGAATGTGAACAATGGAAGTTTAGCACATATAGATTCTCTAATGCATCCTGATCATATTCAAAACTGGCTTCTGAATGTCCGGTTCTGTTGGCCAGGGACACAAGGCTGTCATGCACATGCACCTGGATTCCTCTGCAGTCCCAAATCTGAACTCTCCTGAGCTTACATTACAGGGGATTATACTTGTTACAAGTGACAGCTCTAAAATCCACTATCAGATTTCTCTACCAAAAATAGTTCTAGTCACGAGACCTACTTGAGTAAGGGCCTAGAAAACATATTTTCTCCACAGTTGCTGTAGATTTTAATTTTTATTTCTGTGGGTAGCATGCAAAGGACTACAGTAAATCATCTCCTTTTCTGCTGTATACCGCATCTCTCTTGTAAGTATAATGCCAGGAATATGATGTGAATTGTTAATATTCCAGTGCTGAGCACTGAAGTCAATGGAAATCTGGCATGTAGGATGATGGAATTATCAGTGTGAGTTCACTAAAAGGCATGTACATTTTATTGCTTTAGTCTCTCATTTTCCATGAAGTAATTTTAGAGTATCCAGTTCTTTATTTTTGTCCAAAGATTTTGATGGCTTCCCAAGAAAACAAACCAACATCTAGGCGTTGATGATCAAATGAAGCAGAGCCAGTACTGCTTCACTGGGAAAACAGCAAAGTGAAAGGAAGGAGATTCTCTAGAGAACTGTGTGTTCAGGGTCAATCAATTTTTATTAGTGATCTGGCTGATGGACTGGACAGTGCATATATTAAATTCGTGTATGCCTTGGAGTCTGAAAGGTTTCTAAGCATTGTTGGAAGACAAAACTGGAATTCAAAATGATCTTGGCAAACTGAGGAAATGTTCGGAAAAACAGAGGAGATTCATTAGTAGGTCCAACTGCAAACAGTTGCACTTCAGCAGGATGAGACAGTTTCACAGCTACAAATAAAGTGGAACTTCTACAGAAATAAACCTGGAGTTTTAAACTGAACTACAAACTGAACTTTGGTCTTGTCTTTGCGATGCAGAAAAGGCAAACCTCACACTGGAATATATGTATATCTGAAATTACATGCAAAAGGTACAGATTAGACCTTCTGGTTGATTGGGCTTTTTAGGACATCAGATGGAAATGAGCCTAAAGAGCATTAGGGATGAAGGAGGGTCTAACATGGGGCCTGTGACAAAGACCAGAAGAATGCTGAGTTTTTATCTTAGAGAATAGCAGTCAGTGGGCAATGTGTTAACAGTCACTAAATATATTAAAAAATACCATCAAAGAGGATACAGTCTCCAAATATTTAGTGCTAGGTGATGGATAGCAGGCTTACATGTCAGCAAAGAAAACTCAAGTTAGAAACTGGGGAAAGCTTTATAGTGATATGCCTTTTTGGGTTATTTGCCTGAGGAAGCTATAAAATCTTCATTAATAAATATATAAATAATGGTTTGCTAGGGATAGCAGAGGTTTAGTTCACCTACCTTGGCATTGACCGAAATGAAGTAAGCTTTGAACTTGCAGATTTCTGGATTTTTGTTTGGTTTTTGTTTTTTTCTTATGATTCAAAGGGAAAATTGATATTATCAGAAAACAAATTTGGGCTTTAGGACTACCTACTGCTTTGTGTACTTAAAGCCTGAAAAAATTCTCACCTACAGGTAATGTTGCTTAAATTTATTGATAAGGAAGATGCTTAAATTAGGCAGATCAATACTAGTATGTTGATTGATAATTAAATATGTCTGTGATAGGCTAAAATCAGATGTCCTTATCCTTTTGTAGTAAACTGTGTCTTCCTACTGAAAAGCTTCTTTTATGACCATGCTTAAAATAAACACTCGTATCTGCTCTGGCACTTTGATGGTAAGTAAAATATATATATTTTTTTTTTAATGTGTCAGAGTTAGTCTGATTACTATTGTGACTTCCTGAAAGTGGTAATTTGAAAAGCATTAAGAATCTTAATAGGCTCCGCTGGCACAATGGCCTACATGGCATTAGAGTTTGTTGCTACTTCTGTAACAGTTTGTACCGTAAAGCAAAATTTTTCTCATTGCTACAGATGTGGCAAGATACTGCTGTGTGAAGCAGGATAAACTCATATTGAAAAATAGTGTGACATCTTTATCACAGAGAGGAATAAACTGCAGCAGGATCTGATGGGAATTTAAGAGAGGGAAAGGCTTCATTCTCTTGTATCCCTGCAACTGCCTTTGCCAGGGCAGGGATGGGCATGGCAGGGCACCCTGAGGTGTTTGAGGTGGGTGGCACACCTGAGTGAATCCTCTCTGGAGGTCAGTGGTTCACCAGTATCCCAACAGTTGGCAGCTGCTCTGGCTGCCTCCAGGACGTTTCAGTTCTCATAGAGAAAACACATTTTTTGATCCTGTGAGGTGCTTCTGTCATTGCAGATTACATGTGTGCTGGAAACGTGCTTAGATCCACAGTTCAGTAATGGAAGGACTGAGGACTGAAACACTTTTGCTGAGAAAGTTATTTTTACAGCAGCTGTTTACAAAAATAAATATTTTTAGGGGCTGTGAGAGGAAGTTGGCATCGTGACTGCTAATTGTGATTTATTCTCAAATCAAGAAGGTTCTTTTAGATTTTTTCATGCTTTGCATTATGTTCACATTTCTGCCCTAATGCACTTTCAGTTCTCTTTGTTACCTGAAATATCCTACATCTTTTAGATCTGGAAGAATGAACAATTTCTACCAGGCTCATCTGTTCAGAGTTGCAGCATTACCTCATGTTTTTTTGCTGTCAGATGCAGAAAACAGCTCTGCCAGCTCTCCTGGGTCCCCACCCAATGTTCAGAGAATCATTGAATGGTTTAGTTCCAACTCTCCTGCCATAGGACAAGTTGTAAATGATTTTGGTATTGTACACAGATGTCCTCTCTGGTAAAACACTGAAATCAGATCCCTTTATTGTTGAACTTACGATTCTTTAAAAAAATTTTGGTATTAACAGTTGCCCAGTGCAGTTACTGGAGGATGTGAGCATCGTGCATGGCGATACCTGCAGGACCACAGCTAGGGGTTGTTTTATGTATGACTGTTATGTAGTGCAGCCATTTCCACTTGAGAGCATTTCTGGACAAACATGAACACTCTCCAAATGTATGTGAAGAAAAGGAGGTAAAAAACACTTGTTATACTGGTTGATGGCATTTGTAATTTTCCATAGTGAAATCAAATTTTTATGAAAGCTGCAGTCTTCCAAAACACATTAGACCAAATAATTCTAAGGTTAAGATTGAATGTAGGGTGTTTTCAAATGGCAAAGCATTGCCAAAAAAGCACAGGTGCAGACCACCTGAAGGACTCACTCTGTGATTAGGTTTGTTGGGACAGATACAGTGACAGTTCTGCATCTCCAATAAGTGCAGCAAACATCACTTGTGTTTTACAGTTCTGTTCAGTCAAATTACCTCTTATGCTTCTATTCAGTCACTGTTAGTTCCAGGGAGAGGAACAATGTGTTGGGGGAGTACTTGGGCAAAAGAGTATGCATTAGTGAATGCATATGCAGTACACAGAGACTAATTGAGAGGCCTCCTTAAAGGGTAAAAAGCTCTGTTGCAAGTGGTTCATCAGATGAACTAAAAAACCTCTTTAACTGCTCCCCTTTACACACTTCTGTTGAGATGGACTCAAGTTGTTAGGGAGGAGAAACAGTGATTTTTGATTATGGAAATTACTTTTGCTTTGGATGGGAACATGTTCTCAATTGAAATGATTCTTAACCACTTGGTTAAGCAGATATCAGGATGAAATTGTGTATTTATAATTGCTTCTCTATAGTGAATGGCAATAGGAAAATGACCTTTACATTCTGAAGCACTTCTTAGATAATGAATTGTTAAGTCAGAAAGTATTCTGCATCAGCAGGGATAATGGTAGCTGGTAGGATAAGGCTGGAATATTTCCTTGCCTCTGGATGAACAAGTGGCTTTCCTGAAGAGAACAGTGTCCAGTAGCTCTGGCTCCTGTGAGAAACCTCCATGACTTCTAGGCTGCTGTCAGTAGATCTCATCTCCTGCAAATTCTGCTCCTAGATGTACTTGAGATTCACAGTATGGCATTTAAACAGAATCAGCCCTGCTAGTAGTTGTTACTACATACCTTATGGTGTGGAGACCCACTTCCATTTTTCATATCACTGTTTTTCTAAACCAAGTGTTCTCTAGGAGCATACTGGACCCAGTGCTGGTACTGTGCTTCTGTCTACAGGTGTTTGTTCTGAGGTTAGCAGCTGGCATTGTTTTGTTCTGGGGATGGTGGGATTTGATGGACAATATGGGAGCATTCCTACCACACTGAGGATAGATTGACAAGCCCAACAATACCATTGTGGAATCAGTGAAGATGCAACCCCGAGGAGTAATTGTTGCTGTTCATTTGCCCTCAAAAATCTTCACTTTATTTGAGACTGTTTGAGATTGCAGTTGAGTTTGGTTTCAGACAGGAAGCATATGGCAGCAGGGTGGGGAGTCAAGACTTGTGCTGGGACATGGGACATCAAAGAACCACAAGCACAACTGAATGTCTTGTTCTGTTTGAGTTGAGCATCAGAATATTGTTTTATCTGAATATTAGCTCATATTTGAGAATTAATTTATTTCAATGCCGTCTAGACATGTCTTGTGTTCATTTTCTACAAATAGACTTCAGCAAATGGCAGGATTTGTCAAATCAATACATTTTAACTATTCATGATGGAATTCTTGAGGATGGCAGTTGCAGTTTATAATCACAAATGCTAAAGGCTCTCGTCTGATTCAACAAGTCGCAAGTTGATCAGGCAAAACTAAACTTACCTGAGCTCTGACAGGACATAAGGAAACGTGTTGTTTTATACCTAACAAGATAAACATCAAGAATTACTTTACAAATATTCAGAGACAACTATTGGTGATAATTTTCAAATGGCAGAGTAATTTTTTTGAATAATGCAATGCAATGTTCTGTGATATACTGCTGTATTGAGATGAATTTAGCGTTATATAAATAGAAAGCTTGATTCCAAGTGATTTACTTAGGTAGGTGCCTTTTTATTGGGGTCTTAAAGGATGGACTGTTCTCTACTTCAGCATCTCTTCCTTTCCTGTATACATCTTTGCAGCATATTTACCATTTTCAGGAAATGCAATTTGTCTCACTATTCTCAGAGTTTCACCTTTTCTCTGTTACGATGCTAGAGTTGTCCTTCACCTAGGATGATTTCCGGGTGGCTGACGAGCCCATCCTAACTCCAGACCTGGGCAGGTGGAGCTCACTTAGCCCTGTAAGGCCATCCATCTAAGAGAAGGATACTCTAACCAAACCTACATCCTGAGGACCTCACTGTCACCGTCCAAGCTTGCTAGGCCCTGGCAGATGAGCGGCAGGAGTAAAGGGTGGGGCCAGTTCTGCGCACACTGTGCCTCACCTAAAAAAAATCCACTGCGCAGGCTTGAGGGATCAGCCATCAGCGCTTGCAGCAAGCGTGGGTAAATCCCTCCCAAATCTTTGTTCTCAAAGTCTAGCCGTGATGATGATTATGATGCAAACTAGGGTGGTAAGGGTGGTGAGTGAGGTCTGCAAGTCCATGGGCCAGTCCAGAGCTGTGGAACTACATCGCAGGTGTGTTGTTTTCAGCTGGAAGCATAAAATGTAGGGATACTTGAAATATTCTGACACAGAGCTACTTATCCAAAACTTTTGGAGCCAGTTGCCTGCAGACAGCATACCTGATATTAAAGACATTTGTTTTCTCTTTGCTGGGATGGGACAGTAAATTGACACCAAGCACTGATATGCTAAAAGAGAACACAATAGGAAAATTCCAAAGCAAATGCAAGTAGGCCTTCTCGACTGTGTGCCAAGGATGCCTGGCATTGCTCTCAGTACTGTTAGTGATGCTGTTCCTGCAATTTAGGTGAAATCTGTGCCTAGCATGTCCAGTTTTCAAAATAAGGACTAATGCCTTTCTCTCCCCTTGCTGCTGCTACACACTGAATCTTGTGTAATCACAGCCAAAAGATAAGAAAGAAATAGGAAGGAAAAGGAGGATAAAGCAGTGCTGTTCTGATGGTGAAGGCAGAGATTGTATGTGCAATTAGTGCTACAATAATAATTTGAAATGCAGTTACTAAAGGTCAGTCATCACCAAAGGCAAAATTTGCTTTCTTGCTCATACACTTTTAAGTGGTGGGAGAGAGGCTTGAGAGAAGTAACAGGTAGGGACTGAGTGGACACCAGAGGATAATAGATCATGTTTCCCTCCTCAGGACCTTAGGTCTTAGAGTGATGAAATCACATATATCTCTAGTTATCATATGCTTCACAATATTGCTTACTCCCTACAGCTTCAATGCATGTAAGATGCTGCTCTCTTCTTGGTTTTTAATCCCTCTGCTTTTGTGTATCTGATGCTTGAGGGATTCAGAAACAGCAGAAGTGATTCCCTCCCACATTATTCTGTGCCACTGATACATTTGCTAACAAATGCAAAGTGTTTTTTCCCCACGTCTGTACTGAAAGTTTTGAAGATACAACTGCAAATCATAAAACTAAAGCTTGAAAAATTTACCTTAAGTAACCAAGCTGTATTTTCTTTAAGATATTCCTTTCCAAATAGAACATAAATATCCTTCTTTTCTTTCCTCTTATGCTTGATGGTATGTGTGTAAAGATATGACAATCCGATTGTGGTGTTACTTATTATTATTGTGGTTGTTGTTATTTAGTAAAGGCACAGAATTGAAATGAGAAGTAATCAAACTCTCATAATAATAAGTATACATGACTCATGGTTCACTCTTAAAGTATTTGTTCCACTAATCCAACTCTACTGTGTGGTTTGAAAGTAATTGCGTTTTGAATGTCAATATGAATAACTTAATGATTTGGAATTGCTTGAAATTTTTTATCAATCCATCAGCTAATATCCCTTACTTACAATTTGCATTCTTAATGAAATAAGTGACTCAAAGCTGCTACTTATTTTATTGTTTTTTGAAAGTATTTACAGTTTCCTTTGATCATATGGTAATATCCTTCAGTGTCTTAGAGGCAACAAGTACAAACCTTGTTCTATTTTACCACTTTATTGAGACAAACTCAGAAGTTTCTGTGACCTTTTGTAATATTTGCAGAAATCTGAAGCTTCTGAAGCTCAATTTTGTTGAATACACATTTATTTATCTATGTAAAATATGCAAAATGTTAGGAGAATCTGAGACAGATCCAAAATCTATAACAAAAAAATAATTACAAACTTTAAGTGCTAATCAAAATGCTGCCCACAGAGAGCTGCTGAATAGTCCATGTATGGCCAGTGCAAATGCAGATGTGACGTGACTGTTCCTTGTTATGCTGGATTAGTCAGTTTCTGAAGACACAGTGCTGATATTGGAGGACAATTTCAATGGGATTTGATGGGTCATCTGATTATCATATTTCATATTATTCTGATTAATCTCATGCTGTAGAATAGATGGATTTGTGAACAGATAAATAGGGAGAGTGCAGTTATACTGGAAAGAGTTGGAACAAAAGATCACGTTTCCTTCTGAGACAGGCAGCAATGCAGAGAGTCTTCAGCAAACACAAAAGAAAATTATTGCCATATGTAATTTTTCAATGTATTAATGCTAAGGAAGGAAGAAAGGAAGGTATTTGCACTGGAAAATATTTCCTTCCTCCCATCACCCTGCTTAAATCTAGTTGTCTCATTTTTGTGAATCTGCAGTGCAGGAATGCAGGCTTCATGTTAGTGACAGAGGGACAAATAACCCAGTTCTATGCATTGTACATAATGATGAAAGAGTAAACCAGCTTTGAGTCATGGAGCCTGCTTCTCAAACTTGCCCAGAGCTTGCTCAGTAAAAGGTAAGAGTAGGCTTTTTTAGTTCTGTAACTGCTTCTGGAAAGGGTTTTGCATCTGTCGAGTCAAGTTTATTTGACAGTAGAGCTCTTTTCTTGATCTCATGTAATGTGGTCTGTCTTGGCCTCAAAAAATAAAGAATGTTCTCCAGGTAGAAACAATAAAAAACGTTCAAAGAATAAAACATGGTTTAAAAATTGTTTTACTTGTCTTTAATGATGAGGTGGAACAAGGAAATTTGTCTCTTTCTAAAAGTACATTACAGATGACCCTACTGTCCAAACTCATTTACTATTATTAGATCTTTTCAAACCTGAGACATGCTGACATCCTGTCTTTAATGCTCTTGTAAGTTCTGAAGTAAACAGATTTCAAAGTCACTTGACTGTTAGTGTGAAGACAAGGTCAAAGAGTTGAATGACGTGTCCTCCTGGTACAATAAGACTACCTATCAATCAGTTTTACTAGCAAATTCTTAATAAAGGAAAGAGATCAGAACATGACAAAAAAGTATCTCGGAAAATATATGTGCATGATGTCCATTTTGGTATCCTTGGACTAGTAGTTGATGATGAACTGTTATATATGGCCTGGAAATATGATTGTCTCCTGTAGGAGAACCTCTTCTGCAGTTTAGAACTTGGGAAAATGACAAATGGAAAAAATCTATTATGCTACAGTCTTCTGAAGAATACATATTAAAGTAACTAAAATAAGCAAGATGGTTAAATTTAATTTAAGAATTATCATGATTTAGTATTAATAACTCAAGGATGGTCGTTTACAGCCATTAAATAATTTTTTGTTTCAATTATTGAGTACTCTTGTATGAGTCTGTAAGCTTTGCTCATGATACATTTGGCAAATACACATTAGGTCATTTTCCTCTGTCTTTCTTTTGAAGGTTTTTGTCATTTTTTTAGCCTACCCTGTGGTGCCATTGTGTTTCATTTCATTAAATCTTCAGTAGCACATATTCTACAGAGTTAGATCTTACAGACAGGTTAATCAATGTTAATGTTAAATACATCCAGTCTCCCTCTTTAATAGCAGGACACAGTCTAAAGTTAGACAGATGGCTCTGGAAGACAAAATTCCCTCCACCAAGTAAATGTATAGCAACAACAAAACTGTGACTCAAATATCTCATTTTTTATTAGCATGGGATATTAAAATTTAGAGGAAATATAAAGTACCTTGATAAAGGATTTCTGATTCATTCAACAGTCAAGGTATTATATGTGTCAGATATATAGTGAAGCTTTTTCATTTGGTCATTGCCTCATGATGATAATGAGAGTTTGTCTCAATGAAAAGAAAGTCAGTTCATACCTGGAGATCCAGTCTGATCCAGTCTGCACATGAGATATATTTGCATATGAATTTGCTGTTATTTATATGTAAATGTGTCTTGTGTGCTGGATTTGGCAGTGCTGGGTTAATGGTTGGACTTGATGATCTTAGAGGTTTTTTCCAGCCTAAATGATTCTATGATTTTATGAGGAAAGGAGGGCAGATTGCAGCCTGTGGTTTTCTGTGGGCTTTCCAACAAATCGAGGGCAGTAGGCATAGCGTTCACTGACTCCTCCTGACAACCTAAATGTGGCTGTTTCTTCAGTGTTTGCTGGAGTTTGGATTTCTTTGAAAAACACTGCCCTGGAGCGGACATGTTTGGCAAGTCAGAACAGAAAGTGTGTCTTGGTCTCTTCCCAAACACCGGCGTGTTGGTTTTCAATTTATTGGCCTAAGATCAAGCTGGCTGCTGCATCACTTATAAAAGGTACTTAAAAAAATATGCCTGCTGGGACCAGTGGCTGGAATTTGGGATCTCTACATTTATTTGGAGAGTAGTGGTGTTGTGTTGAACTTTCCCTACGAACCTGAGGCTTGACCGCATATACCAAAAGGTTTGCCAAAGCTTTCATAGGTTAAATTCCCCAAAGTGGTGGTTTAGAGAGGAATTAACAACAGCAGAAAAGGGATAAAAAGCTTTTATTGGGCAAAACCACTTTTTTTTTTTTAAATTTTATTTGTCCCAAGCTTGGCTCGTTTGGGCAATTTGATAAAAGTTATATGACTGTAAAAAAAAAAAAAAGGTAGAAAAAATGCCTTTTTGCCACTTTTCAGACTGAAAATGTAGAGTGTGGGATACAACTAAAGCTTCAGACTTCATTCCCAGAGATTGTGCTGGTCCTATGTTGTAAGTACTTTACTTATCAGTAAATGTGAAGGTTTCTTTTGTTGGCTTAACCCACACTGCTGCCAGGTAGGAACTTCTTTGGCACAAACACACTCCAGGCAGAGTTCAGTTCCACTGAGCCTAAAGACAAAACAAAATGACAAAGCTTTTGGTTCCAGTATGGTCAAGACTGTTTGTGAAATTGTGGATTTCCTAGCAAATAGGCAGCTAAGTTCTTTCTATGCCTTGGTGTTGGTTTAACTATGTTTGTTGTGTACAGAAAATTGCTTTTGTGGCACAGTATCTTCAACAAAGACAAATTGTGTAACAATATTCAGTAACTGCAGAATCACAAATTGAGGTTGGAAGGGAACTCCTTGACGTTGTTGAATCCAGCCCCCTTGCTCAAAGCACAGTGGTGTCGATCTTGTCCAGTTGACTTCTGAGTATCTCCAAGAATGGAGATACCACAAGTTCCCCAGGGAACCTGTTCCAATGTTTAGCCACCCTCATGGTTAAGAAAAAAACCAGCATTTCTTACATTCAGATGGACTTTAATGTATTTCAGTTTGTGCCCATTGCCCCTTGTCTTGTCTCTGAGCACTGCTGGCTCCATCTTTATTCCCTCACATCAGTTATTTATACACATTGGTAAGGTCTCCCCAGAGTCTTTTCTGCCAAACTGCTTTCCAGTCTGCTGGTCTCCAGTATGTACTGGTGTATGGGGTTATTCCTCCCCAGGTGCAGGACTTTCCACTTCCTTTTGTGGAGCTTCATGAGATTCCTATTTGCTGGTATCTCCACAAGATGTATTACTGATGTATCATCTACAAACTTGCTTCCATCATCCCATGGATCTCTTTCATGTCATCTTGGAAGCTGTGAAGTCTGCTGATCTCCATCTGCAGCTCTCACTTGGTGACCTTCCACCACCACAAGACTCCTGCAAGGAAGGAGCTCATCTCCTGCTGTCCCAGCCTCAGTGCGAGAGCCCAGACACCCCAGCAGCCCCAGACCTGCAGAGCTGCATCTGCTACTGGCAGCTGCATCTGAGCTTCAATGGAAGATGATAGGGGAAGCAGGGGAACTTGTAATAACCTTCATTTCTGCAAAAAGAACCTTTTTAGACACTGGGTCACTTTTTTTTTCTCTTCCTAGTCTCCTTTAATGTCAGACAAGAATGTAATTGAAAATTTCAGCTTCTTGAGTGGTTTGAGTTATTTCGAATGTAGAGAACTATTCTTATTCTATGGGTGTTGTTTTCACATGCATTTGAAATTACCTGCCAATAATTTATAGTGGACTAAGCTTCTGTTAAGGGGAGTTAGTCATCTTCAAGTGAATGGATGTATTAGCTTGTCACCCTGGTATATATCAACCCTCTCTCCTATAAAGCACAGTGGCAGCTGTGAATGCGCTCTTAGTGCAGCTTTCTTTTTACTAAATAGATGCAGCAAGGCATGTATTCAGAACATCCTTTCTACCAAGGATCATTGCTTTACTATTTTATGTTTGGAATGTCCACTAATGTGGCATGGAAGCACCACAGATCCATGTGAAGGTGTTAACGGCCATAAAATTGGCTGCTTCCTGTACTTGTTGCTAAGATGCACAATCTTATCAGTTTGGAAATTCCAATGTAAATGTGTGTTTTTGTCTTAGGATTCTGTTTCCTAGCAAACTGCGACACAGTGCAAAATGCACTGCATTTGCTCTGGCTGGTCCTCCTAATCTGTCAACAGAATTTATGGGAGCACTTCACAGCACCTTCTGCTGCTAATGGTCTCTCAGGATCCTGCAGAAAAGGCTAGTTCTGCCTCCTAATTTTAAGAGCCGTGATGGTGGCACTGTTTGTCTCTTTTTTGGATCTATTTTGGATTTATGTCTGGCCAAGGGTTTGAAAAGAGCTGCTATTAAAGCAGAAACATCTGCTGGGGCTTTATGTGCTGCTGGCTTGCCAAGTTCAACAGCAGGCCAAACTACAGATGATGGGCTCAGCCCTCCACAGGTGTCACCACAGTTACCGGAGAAGGACTGCAAGGGAAATTGGGCTGCTGAAAGGTCTAAACAAAATAAATCCCCTCCCAAAACCCTTCCGCGACTGTAGAAGGCTATTAGGAGATTATGGCTGGAGTTGTTAGCAAGAAACAGAACCAAATCCTGCTGAAGTGGTTGTGAGCATCTGAATTCCCCGGTGGCCCTGGCTGCTGCAGCACCCTCCAATGTGCCTTCTCCCATCCCTACCTGCAGGCTTCCCACTGCTCCTCACACTGCCACTCAGGCAGCACAGACACATTGGTTTAGAGGCTGTTAGAAAAGCATCATCTTGTCTGAATATTTTCACTATTTAAACATTTTATGGCAACCTTGTTCACAGACAGACATGGCTGAGGCAAATGTTTTTAACATGGACCGTGAACTTCTGCTGCAGGAGAGGAATTAAAAACAATGCTTTAAAATTTCTCTTAAAGGTTTTGTTCCTTTTGCAACAGCAATACCTTAAAATAATCACTCCTTTGAAATGGGGCACATGGGATCTGATATCCTGGATGAACTTGAGCTGCCTCTGAGCATGCCCAGCCTCTATCCCTGATGTGTACTTGCAGTTTTGGAAGAGCATGCCAGAAATCTCACAACTAAAAACTGTGGGTGTCTGATACACTCAGTGTAAGGCTTGATACCTTCCAGAGTCTATTTATTTATTTATTGTTTAGGATTTTTATTCTTTATAAAATTGTCCAGTTACTCTCTTAGTTCTGCCAAGCATTTGACTTCAGGTGCAAAATACTACAGTGAAATTAATGACAAAACATTGACTTCATTTACCTTTTTATAAAGTGCTACAACCTGGCCATGCAGTTCATTCCCCTCTCACCTCGCCCGCAGCTATCATAAAAAGGAGGTCAGCACTTCAGCAGCAGAAGCAAAAACTTCTTCAAATAGAGTTAAAGAAGAGTTCTGCTTACTGAAGAGTGAGTAGCACACTGTTATAGTTGGCAGAGCCAGTGCTACAGGGATAGATAACTGTATGTGCACATACAATTTATTAAATTATTATCAGTTCTTTTTTAATGTTGTAAATGTTCTCATTCCAACCAGTTCTATCCAGTGATCACAAGAAAATTTGCTGTTCTGGTCAGAAAGCACGAGGCCAAGTTCTCTCATACATCCCAACATGCTTCTTGCCTTCCAAAGAACTGCCTGGCTGAGAATAAAGTTGTCTCAGAAATATTTCAGCTGTGTTTAGTGGTTTAAATAAAAAGCTTGGGCTATGGGAAATACCTAGCATTTTTCCACAGTGGAGAATTTTAATGTTCCTTGAAAACCTCAAGAAAACACTCTTAAACAATCTCCTTTCCCCAAAGAACACAAATATGTGAGATGAGACATTTTCCTTTGTAATAACTCATTTCCAATCACAGCACTCATAAAGGAGGAATCACACTGGAAGTTATAGATGAATGTTTCCACTTCTGGCAATATAGTTAATAAGCGTAATTTTGGAGAATTGCATTTTAGCAACAAAGACTTTTATTTCTTTTTACTTTTCCCTAAATAAATAAAACAAAAAAACCCCAAACACCAACTCCCCCCCCAAACAACAAAAAACCCAAACCCATTCTTTCCTCTCTATAAGAAATGAAGTATTACTTTTTTTGTAGGTAGTAATTAAATAGTTAAGTGAAGCCTCTGTTTTTTTTCTGGCAAAGTACTTTGAGAAATAGTAAATTGAGTTTGTGAAGAGCAGTTTTTTTTATTAATAAATATGTACCTAATGGTAAAACTCTTCTACTCTAATCCAGCATGCATTTTTATAGTACAACCCTCTCCCACCCACCCTCCCTTCCCCCAAATTAATATTAGTCATTTTTGCAGCACTGAGTTATGAGTTCTGGTGTTTTATTTATGTTTCTAATCCACCAGAGCAGTCTCTCAGTAGCAAACCCCTCAAGTGCTCCGTGATACACTCCATTCCTTGCTGAGACCTCCTAATGCAGTGCTGGACTCGCAGCTGCTGAAGCTAAATCTACACAGGACTGTTTCTTGGGATAAATTCTTGGATACTAACTGTTGGTTACACAATGCATTGAATTCAGTATAGAAATCGTGGTAAGAAATCGATCTTTCCTTACTTACCACAATTTCACTCCTGTTTTCTACTTCCTCGTGTAGGTCATTCCAACTATTTGTGGGAACAGGTTGTAAACAGGATTACTGAAACGATCCAGGTTGGAAATGAAACTTCAAAACCATTAATAAATGTATGTATGTATGGCTAGACTTCGCGAACGAAGATTTGGGAGGGTTTTTATCCACACAAAGTGGGTGAATCCCTCAAGCCTGCGCAGTGGATTTTTTAGGTGAGGCACAGCGTGCGCAGAACTGGCCCCACCCATATATATGGATATTTTCAGTCATATTGTCCTTAACAGTTGCACACATCTGGAGGAGAACTATTGTGGGGAATTTTAAGTTGTCCACAGGCACCTCCAGGTGCCCCCACACCCCTTGAGGGCACCATGCTCTGCTTGATAACCTGCCCGAGCCCCGTTATAACTGCAACGCTGTGAAGGAAGAAATAACTCAGAGCTTTTACTTTTTGCAAAAGTAAGACATAGCCCTGTCTTCCTGATGGTGCCTTGTCTGCTTTGTCACTGTGACACTGCTTGTTTCGTGGCTAAATGCATTCATCACAAATATCTGTGTACTGCAAACGTGGCTACAGGCTCTGCCTTCCAAGAGGTACCCTCAGCAAGTGCTCTGTGTTGCTGGTGGAATTAAGGCACCAAGGCAGTAGTTTCAGAATAGGTGTCTAACCTAAACTAACAGTTTCTGAGGAGAAAAGGTGTTGGCTCCAGCTAATAGAAGCTAATGTGATGTTTTGTGGGCCTGGAGAATATGAAGGCTAATTATTGGAGCTGTGCAGCAAAGTAATGAGGAGCTTGAAAACGTAACTGATAAGCAGCAATTATAGGCTAATGACCAGGATGTTTGTGGTATATTAAAGGACTAATGAAGGACTGATAAAGATAACTGTTATGGCATACAGTGAGACTATGCAGAGTAAGAATGTTTAAATACAGCACTGAAAGATTTGTGGTAGATACTAAAGACACAGTGCTGCTAACTGTTGGAGCTTAAGAGTTCATGTGTATTATACAGATTAATTAATTAACCAAAACCAGTACCCGATAAATGCATGATAGAAGATGGTAGTAAGGGAGAAAAATATACAGTACATGAGTATATATTATGTAATTCAGGTATCTGCATCAAACAACACCCCCTTCTGTACAAAGAACTCCGTTTAACACCTTCCGTGTTCCCTCATAAGAAAACGTGTATGGGTCCAGACAACTCTAAGACAGGATAATTCTTGGAAAAGGTGGACTTCAAAATGCTTTCTTCAAAGGTAGTTTCAACATCATGGTAGACAGCTGTGACCCTGCCTCTCAGCGTGGGGCCCAGTCAGGCTGGGCACTGTGTGCTCCCAGGGAACCCGACTGTCAGAGCGCCACGGCAGAGCCCAATGTGCAGTGTTGTACTACATTTTTCTATTGCAATTTTTAAGTGCATTGCAAAATAAGCTTGTGTCTTATTCATCACTGTGAAGTTAGCGACCTAGTTGCTGAGGTAGTATCTGACTCCCTGAAGACACCTGGTGTGGTAATCCTTGCTGCTATAATTCGCTACAGAGGACTGTTTTTCCCTCTCAGTATGTCCAGTTGAATTGGATATGTTTCATGCATTGAATAGAAATCCATTTCTAGTATTTGTGATGTTTATGATGCTCTTTGAGTTGTCACTCAATTTGAATGCAGCTTTTTGGCTTAATTTGTGGGGTTTTTTTATCATGTGGAATTTTTTAGGTCAGCATTTTACAATCAAATGTATGTGGACCTTAATACCTGTAAAAATTAGCAAGAGGCTTTATAGCTGTATAAATGCAAAGTTGCACAGCTCTTAAAAATGTTTGTGTGATCAGATATGTGATCAGTATGTGTTATGAATAGTGAATTAATAAATGAAACAGGACCCATTCATCTCTGTAGTGCTTTTGGGAAAGAAAGTAAATTCTGTATTGCCTAAATGTGAAGTTGCTAAATTCTTTACATGTTACCTCTTGCCTATGCTGTTATTTAATGTAAAACTGATTAAGGAAGAAGCATTTCGATATTTGTTTTTGAGAGGAAAATGTGTCACTTCCAAAACTTTTCTAGAAAATAGAGGTATTTCCAGAAAGTATTCCAGCAAAGCTAATAGCTGATGAGTAATCTGTTAATTGGATTTCTGGGTGTTAATTGGATTGCTGGGAGTCCTGCTCTTCTATAGCCTTTGAAGAAGCTTTCATCTGCATGAATTCCTCAGTATATGAGTCAGGTATTGGAATCCAGTGTTACAATGTGTTTTTACTCTGAAGAAAGGCTTTGGGGTTTTGGAGGTTTTTTTGTTGCTGTTTGAAAGGATTTTATGAGGCTAACCAAAGTCTCTGCAATTTCCACATTGGACATGTAAGAGCCCTTGAAGTCTTCTGTGCTGTTTAAGTGAAGAAGATATGTTAATATTCAGCTTCTTTAATGATATTCCTCTGGTTATATCCCTTTCAGTAGCTTTGTCCTGGCATTTGTGTTGGAAATTCTGATGTATCTGTTTGAGATACTCCATCAGCCAGTTCTTCATTACTCTGCTGGCCTATAGATATCTGTTTTCCCTATAGGCATTTGAGGTGTTTTCAGGTGAGGGACCAGAGCACCAAGGAAATGCTACTGTTAGACATGCATGTGATACAGCAAGAACCTAAAATGATTTTTCCTGCATTTTAAAGTTCATTCTGTAAACCCTGGACTGTTCTGTTGACAGCAAGGAGGGGAAGCCAAGAAGACAGCACTTGCCATACAGTCTGGAAAAAATTAAGTGGGAAGCAGTCCAGTGAGTTTTATCCACAGATCTACCCTTCCCTGATTCTGTAACCTGCATCTCAATTGAATCTTTTTTTTTTTTCATCAACTTACCAATGATCTAAACCATCAGATATTTAGCATTTTTTCCCCCAAAGACTTTCTTTTTGTTTCACCGGTTAAGTAATCCATGAATCATTTGAAATCTCTTCATTGTTGTCTTCCAGGATTTTAAGTTAATGGGGCTTATACAGTATGGCTCATTTGAGTAGAATGGACCTTGAGTTAATCTTCAAGGAGAAAAGGCTGAGGAAATTTCATGAACATGTATGTTAAGTGTTCCACCATTCTCTTTCTAGTGTGTCCCTTCAATTCATTAAAAAAAAAAAAAAAAAAGGAATAAGCATTTTTTGCAGTTGATGTTTTCTTTGAGTATTAAATTTGACTTGTGACTGCAGTTTTCATCTCTAAGAATCTTCATTAGCATTCTACTCTATTAATTTTAATGTTTCTTATATATTTTTAATATCTAATTGGAAATATAATCTGGAAAAGCAACTAACAATGAGTGATACTGAATCATAGGTGTGAGTCAGCAGTGGAGAGCTCTACAATGATAGCGAAGTTAAGACAGGCAAACATTTGGTTCACATCTCTTTCGGTATCTGTTAAATTTCTTTCTCAATATTTCTGTTGGAAGATGTCCAAATTCAGAGTTTAGATACAGTTCCAAATTATGTTAGGCATAGATTTATTTTAGCTCCAGTAGAAAAAAGTTACATTTTTAAGGATGAGACCCAAATTTACTCAGAGCTTAGGGGCTTTGGGAGTTTTATTTCATCAGGGTACGTGTCTGTACCTCTTGGAAGTTTTCCTATTTTTTGAGCTCACAGTATTAAAACAAGCTAAAAAGACCTAATTATGTTTGTGCTAAAATATCATTGTATGACTTTGAGGATTGCTATTTGAACATGCTGTTCTTACAGTGACAACTGATCTTTCCTTAAAGAGAAAGAAAAAGAATGGCACATATTTCAGCAGATGTACCTAATTTCCAAGAAACTATGACCCAACCACGAGCTCTGTCAGAGTCAGGTTGTGTGATGCCTGCATCAGTACATGAGGACTTGTAGCCAATGACTTTTTGCACAGGCACAGTTTTAGTGTCTTAGTAAGAGGCTTGTAAGCCTTAGTTGTTAATAAGACAACTTGAATGCATCAAAAACAAAAATGAGAGTTTATTCCTCTTCGTCTAAACCCTGTTCTAGCTGCATGCTGCAAAATGTTAGTTTTTTTAAAATATGCAGAGCCAGGTACTTGGAATTTATATCTCAAGTAAAAAAGTTGGAGTGACCTGTTTTCTCTGTATTATAGCAGATGTGGAAAACCAATTATTTTGCACAGTACTTCCCTTGAATGATGTCCTGAACTATGTCATCTTGTGCGTAAATGTCTCAAAAGAGTAGCTGACATTCCTGGTCTCCCTCAAGTCTGGGCTATAATAAAAAAGATCTGGAAGTCTGAATAGATTTCTCCATAGATCCACAGATCTTCCTCCAGTTTGGGTCTTCCTGCTAAGACATGGTGTACTTTTATGGAGATGCATTAACCTAGTGTCTCAAGTTGGAAATGGATTTTTTTGTTCCCCCTGTGAGATTGATAATTTGTATGAGAAAAGATTTTTGACTATATAGATTTTCTACCTTTGTCTGCGAATACCATGGTTACCTTAGTGCACTATGTTTTTTTTTTGAAACCTCATTCTTTTCTTGCACTACTCTTTAAAAGTCATGAGAATTAGAAGAGAAAGTTTTGGACCAGAACTTTTTCTCTTGGAAATTGCTTATCTTCTTTGGGCTTCCTGCCTGTCCTCTTTTCACACCTTGATACAATTGCCACCACACCTCCCGCAGTGTCACTCTCCAGTAGTCCCATTGTATTAATCCTGCAACTGCCTCTTCAAAGTAAATGGAATCATCTTTAAGGTTCAGAGAATTATTTCAGGATGCTATTACTGGGCAAACCACTGACCTCATATTCTTTCCTCAAAGAGAATAGACTTAGGTTATGTTTCCATCATACGTGCTTGTTCTGCATGATTTCAGTACATCTGAGTGAAGTCAGGATTTTAGTCTTTGCTTTAACTTCTTTTCTGTCAAACACCACTGGCAAATTAGGTTTAGCACTGTCCATCCTATTCCCTTTGGAATTTTAATTAGTTCTGTGCTGAGTGCCCAGTACACTCCAGTTGTATGTACTTGATTTCTACATAATTATTTGTCAAAACTGAGTGGCTATGCTTCCATTAACATCTGTAATGCACTGCTGTGTATCTGCAGGTGAAGCAACGTTGTGTGTGTGGGGAAGGGTAAGAACCAGATCAAATCCATTCAGATATCACTATAAAATGGTTCAGCTCTCAGTTTTAGGCTGTGAGCGTGTTTGTGTTTTACTGGCTTGTGACCACTTGGTTTTTCTTGACTGTTAGAAGAGGAAGAAAAACAAGGTAAACTTGAACCCTGCTTTACTTGGTATCCCTTAGGACCTGATCCAGTATATTATACTCTGCTTTCCATTGTGCTTGTTGATGCCAAAGGTATAGAAAGCTGCTCCATGACTGCAGCTGAAAGTTGTATCACGAGGAAAGCTGGATGTGTGAAAGCACAGCAGCCACTGCTGGCTTCATATGTCATGTCCTCTGATTTAAGTGACATCCTCAGTGGGACTTGGGCATGGGTAGGCCATCATGGCAGCCTCCTGCAGGCACCTGCCCTTTGGAGACTTGTCTGCCTCATGTGCCTTGGAGTAGACCTCAGCCAGGGGCTATCTGCCAAGATGTACACACTCAGCCAGGAGTTTAGTTTTTCAGTTTTCTCTCTCATTGTATTCAGTCATGCTCTTACAAACTTCAGCAGTGACTCCCCTGGGCAAGGAGAGCCCACCTCAGAGTAATGAACATGGTAGAATGGGGCTGTAGGGCAGAAGTCACTGCGCAGGCAATCCTCAGTGTCACACTGGAAGGGACAGAGCTCTCCTCTTCATTCTCTTGGACATGAGAGCTGTCACATGTTCCCCATAGTTTGAATGATTCAGAGGTACAGGGCAGGATACCTTCAGGATACCTGTTTGTAAAGATTTTTATTCCAGTGGGAAAAAAAAGGAGTATAGAGTGGAAGTCCTCAGCCCAGCTCTTTGTCCTAGGGAATGCTTCCTGGTAAAGAAGGGGCAAGTGCCTTACATGTGTCCGAGTCCCTTTCCAAATGCAAAATGAATAACGGTAAATATGGAGAGAGAGGATGGTACAAATTGATCCTAAATGGAACAAACGAGGTTTCATCCAAAGTGATCTAAGTCTGAATATAACTTCTTTTGAATTTCACCAACATTTTCTTATACTAACGTTTTATTTGTCTGTTCTTCTTATAATTAACATTGGCAATACAAATGAGTAGCACAGATGCCATTTTTCAGGAGTATGAAACAAATTTGTCAGAGTGCCCACATTTGAAATACTCACAGATATGTGTGTGTGACAGACTGATGGCCAAGCACTGACTTTGGTTTTATTCATTCAAAATGTAGCAATCCTCTGAAAAAAAAACAGATGGAGGAGTGGATGGATACCTTTATCAAGTATTGATTCTGACCGAAGTCCAATGTGAGCCTTCCAGGTCTCAGGCCAAATTCATCTCGTATGCAACAGCAAGCTCTGAAGTCAGTTCTTCTTTTTCTGCATAGCTGAGGAGGTGCTGTTAGTACTTGCCAAAGAGCCTGTGCTCTGCACAGCTCCTTTTTCCCACCTTGTGGGTGGTGATGGAAAGATGTACATGTCGGGCTCCTGTCAATGCACAGAAAAAGCCCCTAGCACTGCAGAGAACTGCAAAATAGAGACAGACCTAGCCATGTTTTTTCAAACCTAAAATAGTATACTTAATAGTGGCAGATTTCTTTTAGTGGCTATTGAACACTGAAAAGATCAAAAGGATAGCATAGAAGCATTGAAAATAGACGGTTAGTGCCAGGAAGTGGGGCTTTTTTTGCAGAGTTTCAATGCTGAACCCATTAGAAGAGAGCACTTACAAATGTTTGATTTTTTTCAGGTCTTCAGATTTTGGGACATTATACACAAAGTTGAATCTACAGCCTGGCATTGTCACTGTTATTGACAATTTCTACATTTGTCCCACCAACAAAAAAAAGGTATGTGGCAAAAGAATGACTTTTTATAGTGCAGGTGAGATTCTGCAACTGTGTAAGGTGAGTTTTATAGATTTTCAAAATTTAGAGGAGTCGTTTTCACAGTGTTGCAGATCACCTTAGGTGCGTTTGCGACATATGGAAGGGGGATATTTATTGTTCCTGAATAATATAGAAAGAAAAAAAGTGCGTTGATGATCACTGAAAACTTTTGAGGCCATCAACTCCTGTCAGTCAAGCTTTCCTGGAGTGTTCCATGGAAATGATAAAGGAAATGCTGTCAGTTTTGACACATCCCAGCAGATTCTGGGACTAACACTCAGCCTCTTCATCCTTTATGCACAAGGTTCTTTGCATGTTCCTTCATATAAAGTATAGGGATTGGGCAGGCTGACAGTGACTGATGTTTACCCTGCATAAAATCTTGATTAAAAAAACAAAAAAACCACAACTTCTCCTTGAAAATCTTTCTTTAAAAATGTACCTGCATCATTAGGAAATCAAAACACTTCTCATGGCACCAAGGAAGATTAAGTGAGCTTTAAAACTGAGAGCGATGTTGACCCATTGAGTGCATTTACAATGAATGTTGTATTAGAATCAACAGGAAGAGCAATTATGAGAAAAAACCCACAGTGACAACCCTTCTATGTCAGCAAAATGCCCATGATTTAAACAGTAAAAATTGTGAAATACAGTGCGAGTAACACAAGCACAGTTGGTCTTTCATGAAATAAGAATTTTCTCTTGATAAGGGCCTTTTAACTCCAGTGTATTACAGAAGCACTGATTTCAGGCAGACACTGCTGATTGGAAGGACAATGATAGTTGTGTTTGTCTGTTTTGCTTAATCAAAAATCAGTGCAACTCAGTGAGGGTGCCTGAATGATTAGGTACATATTTTATTTCTCTTGAAATTGTCACTGGAGTTTTTGTGCCCAAACTATGCTGTGTCTGAGCTCAGTAATACATTTTTAACCTGCTGAAAGCCAGAAATTTATTTTTTTTTTTTTTGTGAAGTGGAACTACCACCAAGCACAAAGTTTCTTCAGACTGTGTATTTCAGACATAGAATCCACTGGTGGTTTCAAGTCCAAAATAATAAAACCAAAATCTTTACCCATCTCAGTTTCTGGAATAAAGACTAAAAGGATGAGGTGGATGAGAGCCCTGTAGAGGATTTTTCCCAGCTCAACCAGCTACAATATCAAAGCCTGCCCAAGTACATGGGGTCAGTGACCATGTGATTGTGCCAGTTGTCTGACAAGATAAGCAGCAGTAAGATCATTGCTAAATTTCAAACCCAAAGGACACATCAGTGTTCACAATAAAACTCATGTTAACTCTGTCTCAGAAAAATCTATATTCTACTCAATTTCACAAGTTGACGTTCCTAGAGATAACAAACCCTGCTTAGTAAACTAATACCATATTGAAATCCATCTGATACAGAAAGTCCCTTTGAATCATTAGATATGCTATTTTTATTCTGATATTTGCTCTAGGAAGATGGTGTTCAGTAGTATACAAACAGCAAAAACTGTAGGGCAGAAAGGCTTTCCAGGGCCTGTAAATGATGCCAGAGGGAGCTATATTTATACAAGCAAATGTACATATACATACGTGCATACATGGTACAAAAGTGTTGCAAGCACTGGAGTTACTTCTGGAGTTACTCTCTGGAGTAACTCTCTGGAGTTCACCCTCTACCTTCTACACCACCTTCAGACTGCTCTTGGAGGTATTGTAGTCACACATGGAAGGTAACAGGGAAATCTTTATGCTGTTAGGGCTTTGTCAGTTGTAATGGGAAATTTTAGGTGGTGAACATTTAACTAGAACACTAAAACTACCAGCTGATCTCACCTAAGTTGTGTAGAGTGATGGAAGAACGCGTCTCCCTGTCCATCCATTTCAGCACAGCTGCACTGGGGTAGAATAGAACATTAGGGTTCTGACTTCCTTTTCTAAGGTGTGCAGAAGTCTTGGGTTTTCACTTGTTCCTGTTGTTACCAGACTTCAGAACATTATGGTGTGGGTTTTCTTCAACCAGTTCACATCTTTTGAAATGTGCTGAAAAGAAAAACTGGGGTGCTGACTGTGCATACTGGAACTGAGCATACACTTGAAATTTAAAACATAAGTAATCCCACTTAGCATTTAGGGACTGGAAATAAGCACGGAAGCAAAAATAAAAGACATTGATGGAGATTTTTTAACACTTTGCATATTAAATGTTGTCCTATGCTTTCATTCCATTTACCCATCATAGTTCTTAGATGTGGAAGAACCGATAGTGCCCATTTAATGCTCATCATTTTCACGTCAATGTCATCAGAGCATTAATCACATCTGATTTTATATCTGTGTAATTTAGTTATCTAGTTAAGCTCTCTCCCTTTACAACGAAAAGAGAAATGTGGGTACCCTCCAGGCAGTTCATACTGTTAAAATCATAGTTCTTTGTACTTATGAGAATAAGGTTAATTTATCTGGTGAGGTTCCTGCAAGTGACTTTGTGACTCTTAAGTGTCTGAACAGAGTCTAACTGTGGCTTCCTACAAAGACATACAAAGAGATGGGTCAGGGCAACTAAGTATCACAGTGCCAATCCGTCACTTCATCCACCAGGTCCCTCAGGACCTGCAGATGCATCTCATCAGGTCCCATGGACTTGTGTATCTTCAGATTGCTTAGATTGTCTCAAACCTGATCTTTTGCTACCATGGGAAGTTCTTCATTCTTGCAGTCCCCACCTTAGCCTTATTTTACTTGGGTGGTGTGGGTGGAGCACTTACTGATGGAGAGATTAATTCAATCCTAGCCAAAACCAGCATAATATGGGAGATGGTTTTGTTTGTTTATGTTTTGGAGTGCAATTCAAGTAAATATCTGCTAGAAGACTCCAGTCTAGTTCTTGGATTGACATAATTTCTTCAGTTCATATCTGCTGGTATACCAGCTCCTGGAGTGACCTAGATGTTCACTCACCTTGCCCCCACTCTGTGAGCTGCAGTTATATTGTACAGAGCAAGGGACTTACAAGTGAGCTTTATTCAGCAAATATGAAAGTGTATTGGAAATTTTCAGTCTCTGTGAATTACTCTAGTTTGCTTTTTCTTATGATATTTTGGAAAGAAAAAAGTTAACTCTTCATATCTTCCCTACCCTACCATTTAAGAAGTTGAAATTCAACAGAATTATAATGCTGTTGATAAAGAAGTGCATCAGTGGATGCAAAAAGTACAACATCCTTTTCACATAGTGCTAAATGGAAAGAACATTGTATAAAAACTTAAACCCACAAAAATTATATGGGTAAATATGGGAATGGTGAGGACTGTGAAGTAGCTGAAGGAAGTATGGAAGTAATCTATAAAACACACTAAATCCATGCAAAAAGTGCCACATTCATTTTCTCTGTTACCCTTCTATGAACACATTGTGATGTGGTCTAAACTCCTGAAGGTTCAGGAAGGAGTTATAGCAAGGTCATGGCTACACAATCTTTTGACACTTGAGGTAAATTCATTCACTCGGTGCCTTTTTCTGGGTGAAGGCTGCAGAACTCTGAGGCAGAAATTGTGCTGCTGTGGTTACCGCAGGACTCAAGCTATAAACCCCAGTTCTGACAAGAAATGATGACAAATCTTTGAGGGGAGAGCTTTAGAGGGCTTTATTTACTGCTCTGAATGGACCTTTCTGGTGCAATCATGGGGTGGAGGTGTGAACTGTGACTGTGTTATTTGCAATTCAGAGCTGAATTGCAGTCAGGCAGCTGCAGGAGTAGAAAATATTTTCACCTACCTGTAAATGACCACTTAGGATCACTCTAAATGCTCCAAGACAATGGAGTAATAGGCAAGATAATACCGTCATTGAGTTCCCGCTTCCTAAGGATGTTTGCTTCACATTCTGTCTGGTTTTAGTGTGATATGAACCTGCAGCTAAAGACACTGAAACTGTTATTCCCATATGGTTTTGGAACGTTGTAGAGTAGTAAAGGTGAGTTCTTCCATGTGAACTCTTCTCTGTGAGCTCTCTGATACTAACTTTTCTTGTTGAAGCACTTTTTCACCGATCTGTGACAGAAAATAGTCCTACCCTATGCAGGCCTTGAAGTGCTGTGCAGTGATAAGGGATGTTCCTGATTCCCACCCCATCCCACCCCCAGCATTCAATGCATGTTTTTATTTTAATTCATGTTAATGCAACTGGTACATCCATCCTTTCATTTATATGCTTTTGAAAAACAGGCAGGTAAGCAGTTTATATTTAGGCTTTTCATATTAAGAGAAAATAAATGTTGATTTTGCTTACACCAACTTATTAGTTAAATGGGTTGAACACTTACATTTCCCAGGTGTCACAATAACCAATAGCTGTATGTTTTTCCAGACTAAAAGGCAAGATGACAAATGTGCTTAGGTGCTTGATAAACAATGCAGAACACTTGAGATAGTAATAAGGATATAGGCTGTCTTATGCAGTATTTTAACTCCTGATAATTTAAAATAGTATGAATTACACATCACTAAAGGGTATTTGCCACAGCTATAGAAGCATTTCCCGAGATGCAACTGGCTTGAGAAATGTTTGTAAGCACTTACAGGTAAAAGCAGTCCTACATTATTTTGACATTTGTCTTTTAGAGCAGAACAATTGGTAGTGAAAGTTGTCAAAATGCAGTATGACTATGTTTACTTGTAAAGAATAATTCTACTCAAATATCAATTGCCTTAGAGACCATCTGCAAACACAGAGAGCAGAACTAACTTACACTTTTATAAGTAGTGAACTAAGGAATATTCCTTTCACGAAGGTGAGTAGTTACTTCAGGAGGGTTTCCACGTGAAATTACAGAATCTGTGTGTTGTGAGCTCTACTATGATGTGTTCTTTCCTTACAAACAGTGTCACCGTTCAGTTTAATTATAATGGTGCACCACCAGTGCTCTGATAAGATCTGACTGCATCATTTTGCTTAAGATTTCTATACAGGCCTGTACAGTTTGTCTTCAGAATTTCCAAATACTACCAAAAGTATGCCCAGTAAGTGATATTTTCTCCCCACCCATACTTTTCTAGTAAGTAGGTTGCTGTGAGAGGCAGTCTTTGGCAGAAATCCCAGCTTTTATTCATACACAGCTGATGAGCAGTTGCCTGGTTGGCAACTATGAAGCTTTCTAGAAATGCAAGTGAAACTCAATAGGTTAAAATAGACTTTCACTGAGCCCTCAGCTGGAGTCACTGTCCACATCAGAGGTTCCTCCTGCACCACCAAAGCCATGACATGCTGGGAGAGGATTTCATGGATGCTATTTGATGGGGTGTGAGTATGTATATCTGAAAAAAAGTAGGGTAAAGCTTTGAGAAACAGAGAGTGGAACAGTTGAAAATTAAAACCATGAATGGAGCAATCACTAGGGATCTGGCTATTAGAGAAGTATTTGAGGTATTTGCTGGTTAAAAGGAGAGTAGGAGCCACAGCTTTCCAGTTGGACTGATTTCTGCTATGGTTGAGAGGCCGGGGCTTTTTCACACTTTGTGTGTAAATGGAGCTGCATAAAAATTGTGTAGTTCCTATATCATTTTCATTTTCTAACTCCTGGTAGCCCTTCCAATAAGTCAAAGGTAGCAGCAGTGTTAACGTTTTATTTGAGTATACCCTTTCACTTAACCAGTAGACTATAAATACATTTTTTTACATAGTATGATGGAGAAAGGTGTGGTTTGATTTTGCAAACACTTTCTACACATTTCTCCATCCTGTTCTTGTATGTGCAGAGCTAGAAAGGAATCTCCAGCTCTTGCTGATCAGATACGTTTGTCATTGAATGCTTTTTTGCATACATATCTCCTAAAACATCAGTCTGAAGCTGCTTCTGAAACCTGTTGTGTCAATTCTTCTCTCTTTGAACCTACAAATATTCTATAGTCCAGTAGCTGACATACACTATGGTTAAAAGCTGCACTTCATTTAGGAAAACAAAGAAAACAACCCACAAAAAAACCCCAAACCAACAAACCTGACTAACAGTACAAGTGACTGCCATGACAAGCACATGGGTTTCCTCTACTATGTGGACTAATTGCCCGTCAAGGTAGAGGATGTGTGGGCAAAAAGGCTGCACACCTGAACAGACATTTGTTATTATTCTATCCTATCATTCATTTGATGCTTGGAGATACCAGTTGAAGTTTTTGAGATTGGCCTTCCACTGTGGTTTTGTAGCCTAATATGCAACTTTCACATTCTTTTGTGCTCAGGCATACAATTATTCTAAGGAAAAATAGACCTGTCTTTACTGCTTGCTTATTATAGATGTTTTTGTTATGTTTTTATGAATTTCCTGTCTAAAACTCATTAGTCATAAAGGCAGACCAACAACTACCAAAGAGCCATAATGTTAAATTAAGTTTACTGTAGTGAAGCCAAAAATAAAATGACTAGTTGGTGGGAGTACAACATAAAAAAGATTTATGTGAAAATGGAAAAGACCTCTGAGCAAGTGTTAAGAGACCATTGTGCATATGATTCTGCACTTGAGAGACATCCATTTCCCTCCCAGTAATTCAGGGAAGAGAAGGAATCCAAGCATCATATTTTCAGTAAGGTTTTATTTCCTATTATGATGAGCAGGGGTCATTACTTGGAGAAATAGGAATAGTCAATCAAGAGCACATAGCAGAAAGCAGATCTGAAGCTGCCCTTGGTTGGTGTTGAGGTGGTAGCTGATCAGGGGCATCTTAAATGTGAATGCACAAGATTCTACACCAGAGGGGCCTAAAGATCTGAGATTTTGATTTGCTATGTCTGAAAATATGGGTAATTTTGCAAAAATTAGACCAGGCTGTAATTTCAAAGCTCATTATTTTACAATTTAAATTCTTATGCCCAATTCTACATCTGAGATATATGCCAGAGAAAATATAGAGGGAGCTAGGGTGTGTATGGATTTGCTGTGCAGGACACTAGGCAAGCTGTGTGTTTCCATTCTCCAGCCTGCCCATGGGCTCATGGATCTGGAAGTACTTCTGAAATCCTTCTCTGCCTGAGATAACTAAGGGCAAAACCAAACTCAACTAATCGACCAGGATTGTCTGTGTTAGGTCTTTAAGCCTGAGCAAGACCTGAGTGAGGCTCTTCTCCAGTGTGGCAGAGGATTTCTTGTGTCCTAGCAAAAACTACAACAGCCTTCTAGTCAGTACTTATGAGGATCTCACATGTCTTTATTTTAAGACTATACATTCTCACGAGAATATTATCCTGGAAGATCTTCTGGTGCAATACGGAATTTGCAGAATTAAATATAAGAAAGAGGCAAATCGCAGTATATGGGATAGTGTCCAAAGGAGAAGGTGTCTATATGAGCAGTGAATAGAGAGTTACTGAACTGCATGAATTCTGTCACAGATAAAACCAGAAAGGAAGAGGTTGTTGCATTCGTGAAGCTGAATCTTTGCAAAAGGAAAGAGGACAAAAGAGTAAAATTGACTGTGAAGAGGAAACGGTAAAGGATTAGTAACAAGCATCTTACAGTACTCAATAAGTATTTACTTGGTTGTTCAGTACGCTTGGATGAAATGGGTACAGGTAAGTCCGTAGTTCTGCTAAACTGCACATATACCATTTGCATTATACCATTTTCAATTACTCTGTGTGTTGAGATTATTTTTGTCTAATTATTTACTGAACACCACAATGTGCCAAGAGGCTTTATCAAGGTTCCTGTGTTGCAGTAGGGAAGAAATTGGGAACCCTTTCATCTCACCTCAGAGTCTAACTGCAGGAACAGCTAACCAGTGGGTTCCTGTTGAGGATGTTATATGAAAACTTCTAAACAGTATTTGAAGTTAGATCAGTAATACCATTCAAGAGGTCTGCAAGGACAATATACAATAGACATGTTCTCCAGACAGCCCAAAAATAACAGTGTACTGCTGTCTAAGTTTAGAGAACTTAGAAAATTTATAACTAAAGTAGAGAGACAAGTCTCCTTTAATTTCAAAATAAAATTTAATTAAGGTATGATAAATGGAAGGATAACAGTTCCTAGCTATGAGATATATATATGTATATTCAAGAGAAAAAACAGAACNCTCTCGGGCAAAGTCAAAGAAAAAAAAACAATCCAAAAAGGCTCCGTAAAATCCAGGTATGGGGAAAAAGAAACAGCAGGAAAAGCAAAGAAAGAAACCGAACTCAGGGTTTTCCCTCTCTGCCGTCTCTTCACTGCCCACTCCCAAAACCAAGTCTGTCTGCTTCCCCCCACCCTAAATCACCGGTCAATCTTGCTTCTTTGTTAGAGGCAAATGGACTGGGGTAGGCCCATTTGCGCCTCATTCTGGCGGTGGGGGAAGAAAAAATTCCATTAGATTCTGAAACTGTAACAACTGTGTTTGAAACCTATTCATGATGCTCGCTGATGATCTTCTGCATCTCCTGTGTGTTTCCTTCTCATTTCCAATGGTGGAGTGGCAGCGTGAGCAGCAGCTTCCATGCTTCATGCTATGATAGCATTTTCCAGTCTACTGATGTGTCAAATTCTGCTTCTGTTCACTGGAGAAGTTCGACTTCCCTTCACTCGTGCTGCCCACACAAGCTCCTCTGGCTCTCTCAGCAGCATAGTTGCAGCAGGATTTTTTCCCTCAGAGCTGGTATGGGATCACAGTGGAAATGAGCAGGATTTAGGTTGCTGCCCTGGCCATTTTGCAGAGCCGACAGTGCCCTCAGCCCACTGAGAATCCCTGAGGCCACTGCCCCTCTATCCTGCCAGGATCAAAACTAATGCTGAAACCAGTCAGCTGCTGCAATCTGACTGTCATGGCACAAGCATTTACACAGGTCTTCTAAACTAGTGAGGAAGTTAAGTATTCCAGTGATTTTGTTTATTCTGCTCTCTTTGCAGCATTTACTAGAAGGGATGAATGTAACTTTGGTTGCAATTTCTAATTCTGAAATGAGCCCTGAATCCCAGTAGCCACAGCCCCTTGCAGGAGCACCACATGCAGCAAACTTCTACTGACAAAGCAGAACCTGGGTGGCAAGTATGTTTGAATTACATCCTTTCAATGCAGCCTGCACCTGTGTATTTGAACATACTCAGCAAAAATTCTTGCAAAGACAAAACGGGATTTTTTTTTTTTTACACACACTTTTTCTGTCAGGGAGAGAAAGATTCTTCTTGCTGGAAAGTAGAATCTCTTATGTTTGCCTCAGTCACCTCTGAAGCTACTTAATGGTGGCCTCTTTGGGGCTTGTGCTAGAGACAGAGATTTTCCACCTGTGGGAGTTATGTGCTAGATTACTGTTGTCCCTTCTTAGCAGAAGATTGCTGTCAAATCAATGGTGGATTCTCCCTAATATTGTCGATTTAGTTTTGAGAAAGGATCTTCTGCAAGCTTGTTTTGGTTTGTGTCTAATGTTTCTCTCCTTAACCTTTTTTTCCCCATGATTTTTTGCAGTCTTTCATCACTTCTTTCTGTCCCTTCATCTCCTAATCTCTTTTAAGCACTCTCTGTTTTTCTTGCTTCCTTTCCTGAGCATTACTTCTTCCTACACCTCAAGCAGATTCCAGACCAAATTTAAGCTTTTTCTTTCATAGTTATAATTACTAGAGATAAATATATTATTTAGAAGATTGTAGCTAATGGTCCATGTTTCTATTAAAAATAACAATATTCTTAGGATAATAATAAACCCGCTGACACATCCATAACTATAGTTCATAAAATGAATCTCTTCAACACTGGTGGTAGGATGATTCAGTCAGGGAGCTGTTAGCCAGGACACCTGATTTCAGTTTCTTTGACCTTGTGCAATCCTGATCCTCCCTGAAGCCTGACTTCCCGTTGCCTCACACCTTGTAATATCGTTTGCCTTGTGTAAAAACACTGTGACAAGACATGATGTGACAGCCTACCTTACAAGGTAAGGCTTTGCAAGAAGTACAGAATTAGTCTGTCTTAGTTTCCTTGTCTAGAAACTTAAGATGACAATACTGAAGTCTGTATACCACCTAAACAAGTGCTAAGTGTTTATGAACCCATTTCAAGAGGAATACACATTTATAAGGTACTTTTTGTGTCGCATCCCTGCGGTACTGAAGAGCATTTTAAAATTTGCACTGTGATGAAAATTGTTATAAATACGTTCATATGTTTTTCAAGACTGTTTAGCATTTATCAGTCATGGCTGGTTCAGTACATAGGCAATAATTTGAATATGATGGTAGTACTTAAATGAGGAAAGTAAGCTACTTGTCCCAAGTAGAACAGGATTATTTTTTGCTGCAATTGCTGGATTTATGATTTACAAACTTGCTCTCACTCTGGCCGTAGAGATGGGTTTCAGATTTGACTTGAAAATGGTCTCATTCTTTTTGGGAAGACACTAAGTCTGTGAAGGGAGATCTGGTGGAAAGGTCTGGCAGTGGAAGTCCCTCAGGTGGTACTGAGGGATTGTGGAGTGTTTATCTTGTAAAGCTTGGTGCCAAAACTGGATGACTGCTAGTTGGATAAAAAGCTGTGCTTTCAGTGTAACTATGACTACAGGAATCAGTCTGGGATCCATGGGAATAAGCAAACATCTCATGACAGTTTAAGATATTAAAGTCACCAGAGTAGTTTTTTAGTGCTAATATGTGTCATGTTTGTTTCATTCAGCCATCCCTATGAACTGATTTTTTTTACACATTGCATCACTTTGTGTTTAAGTGTTTTTACAATTTGTTTGGGATGCAGTGCAGGCAGACATAGGTTAGTGGGGTTTTGCTGACGGTTCCAGTCTGTCCATGAGAATAATAGTGTCTCACACTTTGCTCTTTCTGTGGGCTCCAGATATGGAAAGATAATTCTTATCTGCTGCAACTGAAGATTTGAGAAGTGCTTCTCTTCTCTTCAAGGTGCTGTAACACAGGAGCAGGAGATCTGGGCCTCTGCTTTTTACATATTTGCTTTGGAGAGTTCAGGAATACAGGATTTCTGCTGGGCTTTGGGATTGCAAAGCACAAAGGCTCCTCAGAAACTCTCACATGCTGTATATTGTTACAAGGTCCAACTGTAACTTTTCACTTGACTTAAGCTGACAAAGTCTGTAGAACTGTCCTTTCTGGACTAAAATGCTGTCCAGGAGGTACTAATGTTCCATTTAAATATTGCTGGTATATTGTGAATCATATTAAAACCATTTGTGAGCTGTACTCTGCCGTAAGATCTCAAAATTTTATATGCATGTAGATGATTTGGTGTCTCCTGTTAATACCTCTGGGAATTCTGGGGAGGTTATAAGATTTCTCTTTTACAGATGTGGAAATAAAAAGGTATGAATTACTTGAATGGAAAAGAAATTAGAGAAATTTAATAACATGCCACACATCTAGGCCAGTCTCTCAGCTTGAAGCACAAAAGTAGTCTTATGCCTCTCAACAAAAAAACAGATTAATGAAACAAAATCATTACCAGTATGGGCTAGTGGAAGGTCTATCAATACTGTAAATTTCAGTAGTCAAATACATGACATATTTTGGAAAAAAAATTAAAAATCAGAATGTTTAATATTTACTGGATGAGGGATTTAAATTTAGGAAGTATTTTCAATTGTAATATCATAATTAGCTTTAAACAAGGACCAAGTAGAATTTTACACCTTTTATGCTGTTGTTTTGGAAGCTTTAATAGGTGAATACAGAGAATTTGCTAAAGAAAAATCATCAATATCTCTTCTAATACTAAAGATGTCATTCTGAGCCGAATTTCTTAACTTTGTAGAAAGCTTATCTATGAGGATAGTGGAAGTTTTAAAGCTTCTCTAAGGAGTTAGAGGCAATTGGAACCACATCTTAAAAAAGTTATACTCAGAAGCAAAAAAGGGAGTTGAATTTACACCTAGGACCTAAATTTTAGATACTCCGTTGGAAAATGTGTTTCTGTGCCATCACAGTTACCGTGTAAATCATGGCTGTGTTATGATAAAATCAGAAATTTTGATCAATGCTCTTAAAATTCTGAAAAAATATTGTAACCTACCTTCCAAATAATAATCAAAAAGCTTGGAGAAGATTTGATGGCACCAAGATAAGAAAAGCCAATGAGATTAAGTGAAATATTTTGTTTAAATTGTGATCCTCTTAAACATAGTATTTTAAAAATGTGTCGAGGTTTACCTACAAAAATAATAAATACTCCTAATTGAACTCAATATTTGGCTTTGGAAACTTGTCAAAATTAAAGTGTGCATTGAAAACATTGCATTTGCCACTTCATTTTGTGACCAAAATTTATTTTTTTCTGAAAGTGCCTTGACATTTTAATAGCTTGTAAAGTGCCAGAATCTTATACGTTTTTTACTTTGATAGCCAATAAATTTTTGACTTACATAATATTTATAACTGTGAGTTTACCTCAAAGCTATAAGGTATTCTGCTTTACCAACATATTACTTTCTCACATTCTTTGATTTCTTAAGGGGACTAACCTTTTCCTACCTCCTCCTTTTTTTTTTTTTTAAACTAAGATGTTAAGAAGCAAATTTGTTAGGCTGATGCTCACAGTCTTCAGGTGACACTGCTATGATTTTCTATTTTCTTGTGTTCAGCGGTCCATGATTTAGGTAATTGTCAGTTATTTATCTCTTTTGAACATTTTGATAGCACACTGGGTTTTGTGTGTGATGTTTTTTGTCTTTCATATGCTCTGTGACTCAGGAAACGACTGCATCTTGTCAGTGGCTGAGGTTGGACACTTTGCTGTTCCTTAACACTACTCTGTCACCTGCCATGGTGTTTAAGCTGTGTTCAGAAACGTAAGTGAAATATCACCCAGGAAAAACCGGAGAAAGGCTAAATCCCTAAATGTTCATGATAGCAAATAAGTTTATTTAAAATCAGAAGGTGATGAAGTGGCAGAATGTAAGAGTCCCCCTTTCTGCCTTCTCTGCAGGTTGGTTTATAAGCTTCAGGTAACAAAATATCCCCAGAGGGCACCGTGGTTGCGAATTGTTGGTGGCATCTACTGTGGCTTTTGCCAGAAATCTCCAAAAGAGGTCTATTCTCAAGGCTGTAGCCATTTTTAGTAGATCTTAGAAACATGAAGAATAACATAAAAATCAAAAATAAATGTTTAGTTTACTTTTTAATCCAGTTAAGCATATGTTGATGGTCGCACAGTAAGATGCTATTGTACTTTTCCCCTGAAGGATATGAGTTTCCAGCTTATTTTCATTTCTTAAGGAACCATAAAATCCAGGAGGAAGCCTCCAATTTGAGCTTGCCCAGCTCTGTTGTAGTGTATTATGTGGTAATCAGTGGTACTCCAGCTTGATAACCTTTCATCTGGAGCTGTTGTTTAGCAGTGTGCAGTGCTGCAATCTGGCCTTTCATGTGTTTTGAGTATTGATTTTCCAGAGAGAGAGAGTACTGTGCTGATAACCTGGGGAGGTCTGGCATCACTGTGACCTGGTTTTCTGTTTTTCCTTGACCCTGTAGGCAGTTTCTGGGAGCGGTGGGCTGCTAGGAATGTCGTGTCCCTCCCCACTTTCCTTGCGTGAAAGCTCCAAAAATGTGTTTCCCTAGTGTCTCTCCCTCCAGCTTTCCTTTCCAGCTTATTTCCATTCCGCTTTCCTTTTTCTCCTCCCACCCTTCCAGTTGCAGATCAACCTGCAAAGGGCTTTTCTCGGCACCCTCACCCCACGAGCAGCAGCAGCAGCATTCAGCTCAGCCTGTATTGCTGGGCAGCCCTGTGCTGGCACTGGCGGTGACTGAAGCACTGGAAGTTGAGGGAGGTGTAGATGGGATGCAAAACTGCATATGAGATGAAATTTTGGTCAAGAATCACATCAAATTGGTGCTTTGCTTTCATAATGTATTACTTCTTTCCTTTGGACGAAAAAAGGCATTATTTTGTTAAAATCTCTTTATAAACTCACTTATTCCCCTTCTAAAGCTCCAGGATATGAATCCCCAGTTCACACAGGGGTACCATAAAATCACAGAATCATTTGTATTGGAAAAAACCCTTAAGATTATGAAGTCCAACCATAAGCCTAAGACCGTCAATGCCACCACTAGACCGTGTCCTTAAGTGCTAGAGTCATATGTCCCCTGTGCAGGGGTCACTAGGGTAAGACCTGGCACTTTCACCGTGTCGAACCTCATACAGCTGACCTTGGCCCATTGATCCAGCCTGTCCAGATCCCTCTTCAGAGGCTTCCTGCCCTCCAGGAGACCAACACCTGCCCAGCTTGGTGTCATCTGTGAACTTACTGAAAATGCACTCTTTTGCCAAGACTGGTTGGACCAGATGATTATTGAGGTCTCTTCCAACCTGGGATTCTATGATTCTATGGTCCCCTCCTCCAGGGCATTGATAAAGATATGAATGATCTGGATGAGGGGATTGAGTGTGCTGTGGTGATGGTTGGCTTCCAAATACAGTACGTGTTGCTGTGAGACCTGTTCAATGACAGTACAAGGAGTAGTAGTGCCACATGGGGCTGAACTGGTGACTGATGTCAGTACTCCAGGTTTCTAAAAGGAATATCACCAGATGTCTTTGTAGTCTTGGGTACGTTTACTCAATCCAGAAAACTCTGTGTAAATGGGCCTCTCTCATGGGAACGAGGTGACTTGCCAACCATTTTAGAATACAGTATATTGTCAATGTTTGTCCATCTCCTGTAATGGTGGGTATGCAATATTTATAGTCTTTCCATAAGGACCGCTGTTGGGAGTAGCAGAGTCACAACTGATTACCTCAGCTGCTGCTTACAAAAAGCAGCTGAATTACCAAACCTTGGCTGGAATAATCTAGCCCCGTGTTAGAATGATATTGCCCAGTAAACACGATACAGTTGATGCCTGCTTGCAGAGACCTCACTCATTTCAAAAGTCTCAGGAGACAAAATAATTTGTTTCTGTGACTGAATTTCTGAACAAAAGAGAAGCCATTTATTATCTAAAGTAACAGGACAGCATATGTTTCACTGCAGTGTGGCTGGCAGCCTAGAGCCTTGAAAAATATGTTCTTGTCTTTGGGGAAGCATTGACATCAGCTTTGTGCATCTCAAGAGGTGCTAAAACAACATCTGATGAGTCAAGTTGCAATCCAATGAACCTTACTAGGGAAGAGCAAGCAACATAGTCAAGGTTTTGGCAACTGCCGTTTTACCTTTGCCTTTTTTAGTCAGAGAAAATCTGCTGTGATTTCTTCCCGGTTTTCTCGAGCTTTACAATAAAGACAGATGCCCTGAGCTATCATCTCTCTCTCACCCAACCATCTTGAAATTTTAACCTCAGAAGTGAAAATAAAAAGTTACAGTTTGTATTTTTAGCTTCTAATCTCTTACCATTAAAAATTACTGACTCTGTCACCTGAGATTCCCTGAGTCACCTATGGAAACTGTCTTTATTCTGGAAGAATAAATTGCCAGTTTTCACTTCTGTCATTTTCAAGTCCTTAATTTGTTATGTTTGTGTTCAGATATGCCGTTCCATTTGTCTTTATGATTATAAGGAACCTATTAGGTGTAACCCTGTAGGCAGTTTGAAGTTTATATTTTCCGGCAAAAGTCATCAGTATTGCCCACATTTTTAGCACCCTCACCCTAGGAAAGTAGGAAAAGATTAGAATCACTAAAGGCTTTTTATGCCCAGCAGCTTGCAAACACTTTGAAAAATAGTCAGTCCTTGTACAAGATAAAGATGAAAAGTGTGTGAAAAGGTTTTCAAAGTCTATATGTTTCTAGAAAGTCAAACAATTTCATCACCAGTGCTTGGCAACGATGAAGGACTTCATTTACTGCTGATTAAAACAGCCCCAACAAAAGGAATCGAAGCTGTGGAGCATTTATGTGCTTTGGTCGGATCTCTAATTCCTTTATGCTGAGTAAAAGGTATGTGGCAAAGAAGTTTCCTGGTAGAACCTGAAGCACTGGCTCTTCTCTGAAAGCACAGGGAAAGAGAAACCACATTCTGCCCAGATTTGGCTGGCTGAGGTGGGAAGCAGAGGTTGGTTCAACACCAGACTATGGATGATTCACTCAAAGAGCCTCAGCTGGGGCTATGACACATAAATTGACAGAGAAATCCATGACCATGTCAAAGGCTCAGAGATCAGAATTACCAATCTTCTGCAGTAATTAACAGCTTCATAATTTGGATGTGTCCAACTAGTACTATTGCAAACCAGTCAATTCTTACCATGGGTGCCTTGCAGTATTCTTGCACATCCCCTTAGAAGCAATTGTAGTGAAGGGATAGATAACTTGGAGACCCATATTCCTTAGACTTTGCTTGTTCTCAGTCGAAACTGATACACTTGGTTTCCCACCCTGTCCTTTGTGTTAATTTAGAAGTACCAGTGCTATTTGCTTAACAGGCTGTAAGCAAATGGGGAGAGACGCTTGGGTGTGAGGTCTCTCATTTCTGTTCATTTTTCACTTCAGAATTCCTCTTTCCTCACAGAAGTTGTATCTATAATGGAAACTAGGAAGGATTTAAGGAAATCCTTTCATATTCTCTCTTCTTGCCGTGTTGGGGAGTTATCACCAGAAGCAGAAACACTGACCTTTTCCTCACTCAGAAATAATACAGAAAGTGAATTCAGTCAGTAAAGATTATTTCAGTACATGTAGGATAAAACTACTTAGTTGTGCTGTACCTATAACATCACAGGGAAATAGTGACATTAGGATGGCTAATTGCTAATGATGTATTTTGTTAGCATACATTATGCTGTTGTGTGTTTATTGGTGGTTCTTTCTCATGGCATTGCATTCCGTTGACATCTTTATATCAATACTTGATCATGTTCTCAGAAACAGTCCATGAGTGGCAGTGATTAGAAGGTAAGACAGCACAGACAAATTTTAAAATTATTTTTACTTTCTTATTTTTTGATTTCTCCATGGCTGTGAGCAACATGGAAGAGCATCACAGGCAGTGTGTTGCACTCAGTGTGGCTCTGTGAGCTGACCTAAAGAGTTCAGTAAAATGCTGAATACTGGGGAAAAGACCAACAACAACAAACCAAACAATAAAGTAAATTAAGTGGATTTATTCTTGAGGAGGTAAGAGGAGGGGTATTTCTCAAAATATGGTACTAAACTTCTGCTGTACATGCTAGTGTCACTTCATTCACACGTCATCACCCTTCTTGGAGCATAAACCTTTTGTCTGCCATTAGATCTGGAGTGTTGAAAACAGTTTCTTAATTGTTCTATGCAGCGTGAGTGTCGTTATTATCAGATTATATCCTTATGACACAGATTATAGCTGGATATGTATGATATTCAATATAAAAATGGTAAGAAGTGTCACTACAGCTCATCCTTGATTAAGAATTTATTTTACTCTCCTCTTAACTAGGATTGACTGGATCACAGGCCATTTCATTTAAGAGGCTGTATGTGAGAGCTTTGTTGATTTTTAATTTTCCCCCATTGATTTTCAGCATCCAGAGAGCACTTGTTCTCTAATGGCTCTCTGTGTTGGTGTTTGCTTGCAAATTGAAGTAAAAGATAAATGGCTTTCAGGGTAATACCTCTCCAAGGGCTTCCACTTGAAGGCTGGTGGCTGTTAGCTGAGCTGCATTATGTTTAGAAAAGTTCTGTGCTCAAACAAAAGCGTTCTTGAGCCTCGTAAGTGTGGCAAAATTGTTTTAGGTCTGGTGTGACAACAATCTCTAGCTGATTTATAAATCTCTATAAGGAATAGCCCATTCATCCACATTTTTCTATGGAAGTGAAATGCTCTGCACTTTTCTTCATAGGAATTCAAATGTTTCCTTCCACATGTTTTCCCATAGCAAATAATTTTCTGTAAAGAAAGGGGTAAGAACTGCTGTTACTTGGTTAGTTTTTAACGAGTGCTGCACTAAAATGCAGCAGTAAGGTTGCAAGCTTAGGCCTGCCTATTGGTAAACAATATTTCTGAAAGGTCTATAAATTTAATTTTGTAATCTTTGCTTGCTTAGGAATGTTAAGCTCATCTATAATGGAAATTTCTATATTTCAAGACTACTTGTAGACTGCTGCTGCAATACATTGTTGCATTGTGTAATAGTGTTCTCTCTTTTAACCACTGGTAATGAAGGGATCCTGATTAGCACCCTTTGCCCACTGCCTTCTCAGACCAGGCTTTACTATTTAGAAAACACATATCCTTACTCTAGGCTCCAGTTAGAAAACCATGGAAAAAGAAGTTTGAAGCTCTTGGAGCTCCAGGGAGCTGATCCCATGGATTGTGAGTCTCATCTTCCAAGTAGGCAGCATTTCGTCCCATCACCTTCTCTGGAAATGATTGCCATTCATTGCCTCAGAAAGGCCAATTTTGGTGTCGAATATCTTTATGCAGCATGTGCACACAGATTGCAGTGTGTGTTTTTTATATATTCAAATTTTGAAATTGGGCTAATACACATTTCAAAGAGAGTTTAGTTATTAAACATATACTGCTTATATAACATTCACATCTTTTCTTAATTAGGGTTTCAACTTTCCAAGTGTCATGTAAAATAGGTAAGAATTTGGCTTGGGGGACCCATGATACATTTTTGCTACTCTTGTGTTTCTCATGCCCCTTGTTGAGCTTCATTCAAGCAGCTACAGCAAAGATCTAGAGGAAGATTCTTACATGGATCAGGAATGAAACAGCTTAACAAACTACTCCATTGGCATATAGGTCTACAAAATTAAAGACTGAGACTGAATGAAGAGAAGGTACAAATCCTGGACTCCTTTCTCTGCTCTACTGCTGTGTCGTTTAGTGTCTCCAAGATGGCTTATCAGCCCTAGCAGTCCCCTCCTCCTGCAGAGTCCAGCACTGGTCAGAGTTGTATCAGATCTGAAGAATAAACCCCTGAATTTCAGATTGGTTTCTGTGTTCTGCTGCAGCAGAAGTTTAAACTGTTCATGTTTGGCATTACGCGTGTGGATGATGCTATTGACTTTAGTGCATAAGGTTAAGCACTTGCACAATTGCATTCAGGAACTGGGGAATAAAATGGAATACACAAAATTTAGTCTTTACCAGAGGAGTGGGACAGTAACCTTTCCATGTCTTCATTTATAAATGAGAAGAGTAGCTTTTTATTTTTTTCACAAGCAAATGAAGTCACTGTTTTGTAGCAAGAAATAATTTATCCAAAGCCTTCCCTCAGCTCTTCAAGTAATAAATTGCTGATGTCTGTGTGTGCTATAGGGCACACAGAAATCTTTTGCTGGAGGCTTTGCTTCAAGCTTGTGGAGCTTTTCCTTCTCAGTAGTCAGGCGTATTACATCAGATGTGCTTTTGTTTTGTTTCTTCAGTGCAGCTTTGAGGGTGACCTCTGCTGAGATAAAAGAACTAAAACCACTGTGGTTTTTCCTGAAGCAACATCTTCAGCAGCATTGGGTAGTACATCACTCTGAACTGCAAAGTCCCAAAAAGAACACAAACCAGACCAGAGCAGACCTGGCAGAGCTGTTGTTTTTCTCTGTCCCTCCTGTATTGCTTGTAGATCACAGCAATTTAAATCTTGAAATATAGTTGCATATGTAATGAGCATAGTAATGATTGAGAAAAAAAAAAACCTCTCAAACATTATCATTATTTTATTTTTTTTTCTTGAGGAATTTAAGTAGTATCATAATGTCTTTACATACCTGATCAGCTGTTCATTATAGACCCTTCTGGTAGGACTTGAAATTTGGGCTGTATCTTCACTACATGGTTCAGTGCTGTTTAAACTCAGGCAAATGTAGTGTGAAGGGGGTTGAAATTCTGCCAATAATAGGAGCTGGCTTTAAGCTACTGTTATGGGAAACACCACCAAAACTGGGAAGATTTCCTGATTTAGACCATGCAGAGGTGACACAGCTGCTCTGCAGTGGAGGGACACATATGTGTTGGGGGTCTGTCCCAGGGCCTTTTTTCCCAGTGAGTTTAAATACGAATTTAGGCCAGCACAGTGCTCCAGAGGAGGATCATCTCCCTCTCTCTCCCCACTAAAAAGGGAGAGGGGTGGGTTATACTGGAAGGAGGTCCTCTTACAAAAAGAAAGATATAACTCCTGAATGACTGAAGTGTGAAGACCTAAGAGATGTTAAATGGAGTGAGTCCTGGTCCTTCTTCTGTTTGGCTTGGATGAAGTTCTCCTCGCACTCCAGGAGCACGGTAGGGATCCAGCGGTTTTTGGTGAGTCTGTAGGGTGGTGTATGTTTAGCTTTGGGTAGCTGTGAATGGCTAATTGGAAAGTCAGGGAATAGAGAAGTAAAGACTCCATTCTCTTGTGGAAGTGGCAAGTAATAGTCTGTGTTGTGAAGGTGACTCTCTGTTTACTTTCATTGCAATAGAAGGTAGCAGATTTCGTAAGTGATATTAGACCATTTCACAATCCATAAATCAATCCATGCTCTTTGAAATGGGATGTGGAGTGTGTGCATATTTATCAGCAATGAGTGCCCTAGAGTATTTCATGGGAAACAGGTAAGGCTGCTATCAGGGAATAGTCCTGGAATAAGACTGAACTGAACTAAATTGTGAATATTTTTCATAATACTTGTTTTTAATAAGATGCCTAACAAGGGAGTTGATGGAGGGCACTGGAGTGGTTTGAAGCTGGAAATCAAGCATTTTTATGGTAATAGACTCATTAAAGCTGCCAGTTATAGAAGGGCAACAGTTTTTTTATGAACATGATATTTATTCAATTGAAATATGTTTCTTTAAAAGAAAGATACTGTCAGTTTTCTTTGGTTTTGGTTATGAAATTCGTAAATGCCATTTATAAACAGACTAGATACCTTGCCCCAGAAAGCCTTGAACACATTTACCTACTTTTCACTGATCTGGTAATGTAAGGAACTTGCAAAATAAAGGTTTATTTTATGACCTTTGGGGAAATTACTAATATGGATCAGTAAGTAGAGATGTAGTCTGCACCACAGCATGTATTATCTGCTGTTGATGAACCAAACTCAGGTTGTTTAAGTTCTTTGTATTATTTAAGATACTTTGTAAGAGTTAGTAACTTATTCTACAATATATTTTAGAAAAGCAAATTTCTCACTTTGAAGTTTGTCTTAGATCTTACATAATAGACCTGGATATCGCCTTTGTACGCAGGTTACACAGGGACCGACTTGGTTACTTATCACATTATATTGGCATGTTTTTGACCCTTCTATTAATACTTAAATTCTGCAGAGTGCTACTTACTTTTTATTTTCACCACACAGAGTGACAGCTGTGGCTTAAGGAAGTCTATACAATTTATTCCAGCTTCAGTGCTCAGTGTCAGGGTGCAGTGTGGGGCAGCTGCTCCCTCTGGGTGGAATGCTGAGAGCCAAAGGGTTTTCCTGTGGCCAGTGGAGCAGGGACAGAGGTTTCCAGGCACATTATGGGGATGAGACTACAATCAGGGGGGTCAGCCTTGACTGTCACTTCCCCACAGTGTATCTGGGAACCTCTTTCTCCTTTCCTACCCCAAAGGTTTTCACAAACATTTTCAACCTAAGTTAGCTGTTCTGCTAATCTCATCAGTCAGCCCCTAGGCTCTCTGCTGGAGCAGGATGTTGGAGTGGAGACCTCCTGAGGTCTCCTGGGCTTCTGCACTAGCCAAGTGCCCCATGCATTCAGAATTCAGTTTCATGGTTCTTCCAGTCAAAGGTTATGATTTACTTAATGTGTTTTTATTTTATGTGTCCATTTGTTTAACTTAAACTCAAAACTGCTTAAGATTCCTTTTCATATAAGATGAGCTGTTTGAGTCAGCCCATTTATGCATACAATCTGGCTTTATATTGTGGACTTAAAGACACCATGAGAAAGGAAAGTGCTGTGAAGCATGAAGTATAAATCCTTGAAATAGATCCTCTGAGTCTTGAAGTCACCAGTTCCTCTCACTGTACAAAAATATGCTGGTTCAATCCTCCAGTTGGACAGTCCCTATTTTAAACATTTATTTATAATTTCCTTGATGTCCTTTCACTTTTTTAAGCATCTGAACTAGACCTTTCGAGATTGTAGCATTTCCTTCCTGCACTTCCTCTGATGGGAATAAAGATTGTTCATGTCATGTCCCTGGAGTCTGAGTGAGACAAGAATCAGTGCCTTGTTAGGCTGAGAGCATCCCGAATTCTCCAGGGATGGAAAGCTGTGCTGTCGTAAGTGAGATGACCCAAGTTCATTTGGTTTGGTTGCATTATGTATATTAACATTGGTTCTTTTGTCACTTGGCTGACTTGTCACTTAACAACCCTCCTGTTTTGAAGTGTGGCTGGGGAACAGTCTGACCTGAGAGGCACTGGTGATCTACTGTGTGGGAGCTCAGCGTGTCTGAAGCTGTGGTTTGCAATTCAGTGAGTGCTGATCAGTTCCTGTGGCAGATGCCATTAGTTATGGTTTCCCTGTAAGCAAAAGGTTTGCAAGTTCCTTTTGTATCAAGTTCACTGGTAAAAGAAAGACATAGTATGCACATGGAGTATTAACCCCCCCAGAGCCATCCACTCTTTTGCAGATTTTTTTTTCTTTTTCTGTTTTTTCTATACATTGCATAATTTGCTGTTTATTGATGAATTTTTTCACCTCTTCCGTATAATTTTGTTTACAAAATGGCTATGTGGGTAAACTGGTTTGTACCTTTCATTTAAGTTTGTTAATTCAAAGACATCAAAGCATGCTACAAATTTGTCTAAGCCATGGCAACCATGGCAATTTTTCATGGAAAAAGAGACAAAGAAAGGTAGAGACCCTAGAGGTGGGTCACACTTGGTGTGTGACAGCATCAGGGATTGCTTGCAGAGTGCTGCTTGCAGAGTGCTATATTAATTGCTTGCCTGTCAATTAACAGACTGTGTTCTCAACCTGTGGTTCCTTAGGTGTGTATCCTCACTGTTAGTGCATGAGTTGCTGGATGTTTGGCTGTTCATACAGGGTATTGATGGTAGAATTTTTTTTATAGGACATTTTTTTTTTTTTGGTAAGTCTTTTTAAAGCAGGCAAGCTGTGAGAATGCAGCGTATCTATAGACAAAGTGTGTTCTGTACAGAACAGCTGGTAACCCCTTTCAGCTCTCCCCATAAACAGTGGGACACCTGTTGATGGTCTCTGTGTTGGCATTTTCTTCAGGTTTCTGAAAAGGCAGCATTGCTGGCTCGATCAGTACAACTCAGATTTACTGATTACACAATTCTCTTTTCCCGAGACAAACTGTAAGTTTGTAATTGCTCAGTGTACTTTATTTTCTAGCAGCTCTATCCGACCACACCTGTCAGTCTGTATGTGTCACAGGAAAGGGTTCAGACCACTTCAGATCTCTTTCTTCTCCCCCACTGTTATGAGTGGGTGGGCTTTCTTCAGCAGAAAAGGAGAAACATGTTTTTTAGGATCTGAACCTGTCACTGTAGTGTTCAGAGCACTGACCATAAGGTGACACAAATGTTTTGAGATTTTCAGAGGGCATAGTGTTACTGTTGAGTGTGTGACTTTAAAAAAGAGACTATCTCAATATAGCATTCTAATACTACAAATAAATTAGAAATGAAGTTATTATGCATGTCCAACTGATCTGTTATCCCTGGTCTGAGTTTTATTTCTGAATGCAGTATAACTTTTGTTGTTTCTAAGACTGTTCTTGGAACTGTGAGTTCCATTATGTGTTATTACCTCTACAACTGTATTCTTGCTCTTTTCTTGTACATTGACAGACAAGTCAGTCTTAAGTTTTGGGAGTTTGAACTCTCCAGTGTATGTTAAAACTCTGGGCTCAGTGTAAGTGTTGGGCCCCCTGAGCAAACTGTATGCCAGTCAAGAAAATCCCCAGTAGTTAATCAAGCCTATCTGGATACCTGCAAACCAGTATGCTCCATGTTAATGGGTAAGCCTCTCAAAATGCCTTTTTCTGCCTGAGCTTGGTAAAGCAGTTATTTTCCTCTTTGAAAATGCAGGTCTTGTACTACCTGGAAAATATGTGCTAAATAACACAAAATAGTTAGTTGAGACCTACCGTTCCCATAATTACATTTTGCCTAGAATTGCTCTTGCCTTTTAGTAATCTGTTTACTGCTGTAAGAATGCTGCAATTACTGGACTAAGGTATGCTTACTGAAGGACTTTCTAAGTAGCTCTCTAAGAGGTATGTCATTCTTTAATTTGGCTGCCTGCTAAGGAATTGCAGCCATTACCTCCCTGTTTTCTTTCTTCTGGAAAACAGATTCTCTGTTGACATAAACAGACAAAGTTTCATTGATAACAACACTTGATTTAGAGCCCTGTTTTTTTTCTGTGCCCTCTTCTGCACTTTAGGTGGTACTGCTGCAAGGGGCTCTTCTGGTTATCTTGCAGAATTTGTTTTGGTAAATGTATTGGCCTGACCATCCCTCTTGCTGGAGATGCAAGCCTGATATAGTTGGAAAATCCGGAGCAAAAGAAGGAAAAGAGTCAGTGGGACTGAAGAGATGGAATTGCCTTCTCTTTGGGCTTATGTCTTTCTTTTCTAAGTAATTCTGAGACTTGAGTCTCTGCTGTCCTGAAACCTTCTTACTGGCTTCTAAAACTGTGCGGAGAATCTTCATGCACACAACTATGGCAATGCAAAATGGAGGCAGCAGAGAAACAGGGCTGGTTTTCCACAGCAAGCAGAAAGAATTTGTGGAACCTAATATAAGGCTTAATAAGTCTTCTCCAGGGTAAGAACAGTCCGAGTTTCGTTGTACTTCAGGTAACTGTTTCACCAACATTATCATCTTTGCTATCTTTGAAACAACAGTGACCTGCAGCTGAACTGCATTGAGACAGTTTTAGCAGGATTATACCAGCTGTTAATAGTTATAAACCCTCTGAGATAGATTCACAGCTGATATAAGTGATGCAATTACATTATGTCTAGGGCAGCTCTGTTCCTCACATCGACCTGGAGGTCTGGTGTTTGAGGCTCATATGCAGTGTGTGACTGCTATTTTCCCCCTAGTGCTGTGCTGTTTTGCTTGCTGGGAGATGGGGGAAATATCAAGGTTTAGTCTTAGAGGTTCCTCACTTGGACTTTGAAGGGACATTTGGCCACCTGTAATGCTTTCCAGCTCTTCAAGATTTGCAGCATGCCAACATTTTCCTGGCTGGGAGTGTATGAGCCTGTCACAGCTGTGGAATCTCCTTGAGGTAGGCGTAAATACATGTGAGATGTTATATCACTGCGTGGTGTAAAAGTGCTTAAAAGGGAGACCTGTTTTCAAGGGGAAACTGTATTGTAAGGTGGTGTTGAAGGTAATTGCATGTAAGAAGTATCTGCATTGTGGCCATTGGTTTGCAGACAGATGGAAATAAGGGGGAAAAGTTAGTGGGCTCATCTGTTCTATGTTGCCTACTCCTTAGGAAAACTGTAACTAAAGCTCTTTCCTTTAGACAGGTTCATCTCCTCTAGAAGTTGGTTGGTTGTTTTTTAATATAAGATGAAACTTTTAATTAATAGCTTAATCTCTTAATTTCTTTATGTAGTTCTCCTGTAGTGCTCTTAATTTATAGAATTCCTATGAGATGGTTGCTATTCAAGTCTAAAAGAACCTGAAAAAAAATACTAAGCCATTTTTCTCCAAAGCTGCATTTGTCAGTATCTGTCTTCAGTAATGCAATGTCTGTGATTAGCTGGAGTTTTTCCCTTGTTATTTTGACACCATGAAGTAACAGCTCTATGATACAACTGCTCTTTAGTAGCCCCTACCTACTCCTATATGTAGAACTTAAAGTCTTCAAAGCAAGTAAAGGTAAATAAATAGATGGTGAAGGCATTTTGGACTTCTTTTTTTTTTAATGTATAAACTGAGGCTTTTTTCCAGATGATTATTGCTTGCCATTTTCTGGAATGAGGCTTGTGGATGTGCTGGAACGAGATATCAAATCCACTGTGTCTTTGCTCCCTAGACAGCCTGTTATAGCTAGAGGGAAGGGCAGCCCAATGTTAAATTAGATGTCTCAGGACATAGATCCTAATTTCAGAGACAGCATTAAAATTGTGAAAAAAAATTAGCACCCTTCCTTGACTGATAGCTTTCAGTGGGGAAAAAACTTCACATCCTCAAAAAACCCCCACTGAACCAACAATAATCTCCCCATTGCAATACTTCTATATTTTCCTTTTTTTTTTTTTTTTGCAAGTGCCTCCTTTAAATCCTTAATAATCTAAATTTCTTATTTCTCCATATATATAATACCTCATATGATCAAAGGGAGCTATTCCCTAGGTGGGTATGTATTTGTAGTGTATTTTAATATGGCTTAGCAGGTGGAAGAGGGAGCAGAATTACCTTCAGGTGGCCAGGTGCTCCTTGGTGTAGCGGCAACAGGTGAACTGCTGGCCTCTAGTGGTTGAATGGGTAGTAATAGGATAATCTGAGTATCTTCCTCAGAGACTATGTCTCCTGATGTCAGGTAATGTAAGTTACACCAAAACTTGATGTATAACTGAGACCACATCTGTGATTTAGTTTCAGTTACATGAATTATTTAGTATGATTCAGATAATCCTGAAATGAAATACTCTTCATTTTTACTGGTGTAAATAAAGCTCAAGCTGTGTGTGAGCACTAGAAGAATAAAATTTATATAGTTAGAGCCAACAGCAGAGTAATTTCAAGGGAACACAGTGTTTTATAATTTCCTGTAAAGAGGAAAAGCCTCTGTCAGGCTGCTTGTGACAAATAGGTGTCATTATGAAACATGTAATCCTCTGAAGATGCTTATTTTTTCCTTTTCCAAGTGATACTATAAAAAGATATAGTTCTCCCTGGGCTATGTGGACAATTAATGGGGGAAATAATATAAAGGCCATTTTGGTGGCCGTCAGGTGTTGTGTTACAGTTACTGCTGGGGTGGCAGAAGCAACAAAGAGGATGAGCTGCAACGTTCCCATTTTTAACACATGATTGAACTGTGGTCTAATCCAGGAAGTGTTGCAGTGGTGCTTGTGTGAGTTCTCCTGATGAAATTTAGTGGTTGTCACATAGCAATGGTAGCAAAAACATGAAGAATCTGTCTGGAAGTCTCCAGAAAAATATGCATTATAGTAATACCCTAGAGGGACTCAAAGAAGGAAGGAAAATGCAAACCTTTCAGGGCAGTTGAGAGAATAAAAGTCTCCTTTGTTAATCCAAGTAGCAATTAGAGTGAGAAGGAAGACATTTAGTCTTACTAATTTGTGTATTGCTAGATGCTTTTACATTGCTTTATTGTCCCTTATGAATGTATCTGAATTAAAACTTACCCATTGCTTAACTTGTATTTATACCAGATATAGCTACTACTCTCAGCTTAGTTCAGTCCTCTTTTTAAAAGCCAGAAATAATGACCCTGAGTCCTAATCACAGAAACTGGTGTAATTCAGAGGTTGGAGCAAAGGTTCTGTGCCAAAATAAAACGAGAATGGAATTTGATTTCCTTGCTCTGAATGGGGAGAGACTTTGGCTTTGAGGTTGAGCTACTGTTTCCTGGTTAGCCCAGACTAGCTGCCATTTCTGCATGGACATTCCCTTCTGTAAGATATCCTTCATCCTCACCCCTTTTTCTGCCCTCTCCTCAGTCACCGAAGTGACAGAAAGAATCTGCTTACGCTTACATGCACCTCAATAACAATGTTTCCCAAATGTTCCCTGGCAGGACAGTTTGTGGTGACTAATAGTTTCTCTTTGTGTACCCATTTAACTCCTTTTGCCCCATACCCCTCCTCAGACCAAGGGCTGCCAAGCCCAGCTTCTCCTTGCCTGCCTGACTGCAGGCTGGCTGATGGTATTTGGGTTGTTAGGACCTGAATGAAGAAAATGCTAAAAGCAAATTTGAAAAGCCAAGAATTGCAAGAAGCAGAACAGACAGGTGCTGTTTTCCCAGCTCAGTCGCCATGAAGATTTTAGTACTGTAGAAATTGTCATGTTTAAGATTTACTTCTGTAAGTGTCAGTATTTCAGTAGTTCCGGAGTCTTTTGGAGCTTTTCTCTGGGTGTCCCCATCTCAGAAGAATGTGTGGCTTTACTGTAACTACTGGAAATCAGGCTTTGTGTTTGGTTCTTAGTGCTGTTCCCTTCATTCATAGGGAGCAGTGGCTTGGAAGAAAAGACTGATGCCCCTCCTGGCATTCGTAATAGGATTTCCTTCCATTTCCAGGGCCTTAACATTACTTACTCAGCTGTGCAGGGGTTGATGTCAGTGAATAGCTGGCTGAGTCATTTTTGAGTTATTTAGTGTGTTGAAAATAAGCCTGAAGCTGTCAGACAAGTAACATCTACATAGGCTTTTTCTAGATGCAGCCATTCTCATTTTCTGTGCTATATTAAAGCTAAGCTAATAATAGTACTTTGGGTGATACTTTGATGGGAAGCTTTGTTAATGCATTTGTGAAAACTGAAGAGACCAGTTAAGTCAGTTAAGTGTTATAGAGGCAATGATACTGAACTGGAGATTGAATGAATAGGTGGAGCAGCTGGTTGTTTTGCTAAAGCAGATAAAATACATGTTTGTAGGTCTTTGCAGCACATTAACTACTGAATAGGCACAATAGCTATGTTGTCATAGTTGGAGCTGCTGCTTCTTTAACAAGAATTATTTTGTTAAAAGTGAGACTAATTTTTTTGAATATGAGTACAGGTATTCGCTTCCATGTTAGTAGTTATTCCCATGCCACATCTTTTTTCTGCAGTAGCCTATAATTTAACCCAAGTTAATTAGAACAAAGGAGAATTGTACATCTCTGAGCTGTCAGCAGATGACGTATAAAAGGAACCCATGTGAAGACATCATGATTAGGAAAGTAAGATTAGGATATCTAACAATAAGCACAATAGTCACTGCAAGACTATAACCCTCTAGAAGTGATTGACCTTTTTCTATTAAAATTAAGTTCAGAAAAACTTATTATTTCTTAAAATTGTTTTATGTTTGTATCAATAGGCTGATAATAAATATTGTAAATATATATTGACTTCTATGGCAGTGTTTTTCCTTCTGTGTGGGAGGAGTTGCAGGTTCAGATCGAAGTATATCCTGCCAGAGTTATTTTGTTTACTCTCTTGCTTTGCCTTACCCTTTGATGTCTTTCTATGGAGTAACTGTACTGCATTAAGTAAATTCTATTCCTTCTATAGAATTGTATAGATAAGCTTGAAAACTATTTAGAAAGAAAATACTGAGTTCTCTGTATTGGATTGGATTTTATTTCCTTTGTTCATATTGAATCAGGCTATAGAGGAAGAATTATATGATATTTGCTATTAGTAATAGTGGCAGAAGACAGCTTTATGTATTTGAGTACTATTTCCTTGCCTAAGTCAGTTAAAGCATCAAGGGCAGCACAAAGGAAGAGGACAAGGAGAAAGTAGGAGACAGAAATGCTGAAAAAGATGGTGAAAAGTGAAAACAAATTCATGTAAAGGTGCTAAGCCTGGGACAGCCTTTTATTGCCTTCTCCATAAATCCCCAACTTTCAGGGGTAAGCTGGCATGGGAAGTCCTGTGGCAGGAAACCCACTGCATGTGTACTTGTTGCTGATTTTCACACTCAGCTTGTCTTTGTCACTTTACAGCCAAGAATTTTAGTACAATTTTCAAGCATTGTATAGAGAAACTTGTCAGCCAGGCAGGTGAACAGGCTCATCTGGGGCTGTCCAAGGACACAAGGCAGGTGCAAAGCCCAGCCTTTGGGAGGCTTTCTTCTGTCTTCCCCTGAATAGCTCAACGTGGCAGCTTTGAGGAGGGAAGCACAGCATCTTTGCCTTTGAGTTGCTTGTGTTCCTTTGATTGCAGAAAATAGGTCACTGTGGGGTCACAAAATGTCCTGTAAGTTCCCTCCATGGGGGAGGTGTGCATGTTACCTTGTGGGAAATACTGTCTGTAATCTATATGGAATATACAAAGGGTACAGAGCCAGATCTCCAGCCCACCTAGCAGTGGCAATTTTCTGTCCAGCTTGCCTTCTGCTTTGGATTGTGAGGAAGATGGTGGGGTCAGTGCCCTGTATTCTCTGTATCCTCCTTTTCTCCAAGTGTGCCATTTGCTCACACCATATGTAAGCAGATAAGCTCCTCTCTAGTATTCCCATTGTGATTTCCTGGCATGTTTTGCTTTTTTCCCCCTCCCTCTTTGTACGTGGACCAAATGATAAACCTTGAAAGCAAATGTGCAAGCATAAACAGATTGTCCATTCTCTGTATCCCATACAGACCAGACAGACTTTGAAATGTTTTTTGTTTCAGCTAGAAATGTCAAAATAATCAGAGGCTGGAAAGCTACTACTTTGCATTCAGGGAAAATGTTGACATCATTTTCACTAGCATCAAGACTCTTAATGAGCAACTGTTTAGGAGGAAAGGACCAACACAAGTAATTGTATTGCTCGTTGGGATTACTCTGTCAGCAATGGTTCTCCTTTTCTGAAAAGCAGAATCATATTTTTATGATAATTAGAAAGATACATTGAGGACTGCGACTCTGTTTTTACAGCTGGAATATGAAGCTTCCAATAATCCTGAAAAATTGAATAACCATTTCTGCCCCTGTGTGTTGAGTGCACAGACTTGCAGATGTGGTGCAGGCCCATTAATTAGTTGATGGAAGATCGTTGTCCTAACCTTGTCTTGGCCTCTGTGTCGTTCAGAGGTAAAGTGTGAATATCTTCGGATGATATAATTGAATAGGATGCCTCTTCTTGAGACTTCTAAAACTCAGATTATCTCTTGCCTGGTACAAATGTGCTTGCAGAGTCAATGAAACAGGGACACATTTAGCAGTTAAAGCATTGAAAAGTGGAAGCTAAGGGCACTACTCCTGCTTTGAGGGATTTAAGCATGCAAAGTCCATCGATCCCAATGGTGCTAATGCTTTTAAATTCTTCTAGTATTCAAATGTAAAAAATATGCAAGTTGACATAATATGTATTTTTATTTTTGCCTGGATTTTCTGAAAACCAAAATATTGCTGTTGTAGAATTTACTGAAATGATGTTTGTTTTTATGATGAAATAGAATAATCACAAATACTAAGTAGGTATTGTCACTCACTATCTATGTACTGTGCAGCTGTGATGCTCTGTGTTCTCTTCCACTTCTGCTGTCACTGTTCCAGGTATAAAGGCTGTTCATGCAGGATCTGTACACAGTGTGAAGGATTTTTTAATATACACCCTTTATAAGATAGCTCTGTGCAAGAATTGATTTAACACTGGGCCAGAGTCAGAAAAGAATGCCCAAGTTGAAAAATTGGTTCCTAAAGACTGCAAAATTTGGCAGGTGAACTAATTTAAAGATCTCTCCCTGACCAAAAAACAGGGTGCTAAGTATTTAGAAATAATTTTTATTGTCATTATGATCGGTGCTTTTTGTCATTGTTAACACAGAGGCAGATTTTTGTGTTACAACTAGTACTGATATTTTTAGCAACTCAGGAAAAAAACACATGTCAAGAGGATGGATTAAAAACCCTAAAACATTACCTTCTCTCTTTCATTACTCTGTCTGCTTCCTAAATGTTGCTTCCTACTGAAATGATATTTTTAAATAACCATCAACTTGAAAAAATTTGAAAATTTGATCTGCTTATACACATACAGAATATTTTCAGTTTTTATTTGTTGTTAAAGCTTTTGGATTATTTTGCTTTGTGATTACATTATTGCTACAGGCCTATTTCTAATGGCTATCACTTCAGTTGTGTTTATATTTTCATTGGAGCCTCACCTGTGAAAATTAGATTTAAACCTCATACCAGTAATAAGGTCTGACTTGTTTCTTCTGAATGCTTTGATTTCACGTCCTCATCTCTAGAAGGTCACAAGTTCCAACTGTCCCTCAGTTTTCAAACAAAATGAGATCCTTTAGATGCATTTTGTGTTTCAACCTAACAAATAATATTTGGTTATGTACTTAATGAAAAAGATTGCGGGTGGATGCTCTCATGCTGCTCTCAGTTGTTATCTGTGCTCATCGATCCATGAGAGTACTTTAATTACACTAAAAATGAATGTCGATGGATGTAGAAAGAAATAAATCTTTTCAATTTGTGCAGCATAGTTCACATAAATAGCCAAGTTCACTGCCCTTCCTCAGACTACCTCTCAGGAAGGTTAAAATGGAGATGTAATGCACTGTGTGTCTGCATCCTTCAGCACTTTGTTTAACCTGCTTGTCACTGTGCTTAAAATCAAGGGCTGGAACAATAAGTTGATTTGTAGAGGAGAGCTTTGTAGGCTTCAGGTGATCTGTCTCTATGTGATATTTCATGTTTATGTTGGGTTGATTTGCTGTGGATTTATTTTAGCCACACTCAGAATGGCAAGAATTAGCAATGAAAGGGTAGGAAGCAGGCTTAACTCTTACCCAGATAACATATCAAAAAGAGTTATTGACTGAGCTTAGCTCTGTCTCTTAGCTATTGAAGTGTCAACATTTTGGTTGAGTGGGAAATGTAGACTTCATTCTGTTTTGCTGCGAGGAAGTGGCTTCTGGAGAATTTTTTTGATCATAACCTATTGTTCAACCACCACCAGCTGTGTTTTCCAAATTGTGGGATTCAAGGCACTTACTTGTATGTATGTGAGGCAGAGAGGTGTTTAGGTCAGTACCTTGAATGCTCTCTGAAAATAACACAGTAGTTTGTGTGATCTGATTGTTGCTAATCTTTTTTTCCAGTCTACAGACCGTTTGAGATTTTTGGCTGCATTTTCTGGTGATTGCAGAATTGCTGGGTGAAAACACAGTAATTTAGAGCAACTTGCATTTCTTTAACTGTGTTTTGTAAGTGAATTTTCCAAAGGGCTTTGTAAAGCCTTTAATTACAGAGTAGACATGGAATAAATATCCATAGGACAATGCAGGTACCATTTAAAGTTCAGCTACATCACCTTTATGGCAATCATGCTTAATGTCAACTAATGAGTGTGGTGTTCACGAGTGAGTAGATCTTGGCAGGATAACACACACGCTGCTTCAACTACTAAAGGTCATTGGATTTTTGAACTTTCAGTTAGTAAACAGGTACTTAAATGGGCAGGAACCAGGACTAATATTTCAGCCATTGTCATAGTAAAGTCACTTAAATGCTTATATACAACCAGTGAAAATCTGACAGCTTCCGCCTTCATGGTAGCAGGGAGAAAGACCTGGCTTTGGTGACTCTCTCCTTCCCTGCATGAAGTGCAAGGCCCGCACTACTTCAGAGGTCTCGTGTTTGTCTTGCCTCTCGTGCACTCACTGACTTCAGACACTGACTCACAGATTCAACTGTCCCTTTGTTTCAAACAAACCCCCAAACCTTTCTATTAAATAGTAATCAAACCATTTTAGGCATTTTTATATTTTTTGTCCTCTCCTCTCTCTGAATCTTACCTTATTTACTTTTGAAGTGGAAACTGAAGTGATTTCCCTGAAATCAGACAGAGGTGGGATGTGGAAACAGAAATTATAATTGGGGTCTCCTGGTGCTGGTTTGATGTCTTATTGCTTGGGACGTACCTTCTATACCAGCAGTGCATGTCCATTGTGTTTCTCCTGCATTTCATAGTCACAATAATGAGGATTGTTCACTTTGTTTCCTATTAGACCATTTATTGTATTAAAAGCTGTGTGCTGTGTTATCCTCAATTTGAACTCAAGGGTTGGTATATAACAGTCCAGGGTTTATGGCTCATTTAACTGTGCAGTTTTTAAACAGTTATTCATACTCTCTTGTCCTTTATTCATAATTGTCGCAAAGATGGATCAAGTGTATTGGACAAAGAAGTAGCTTGCAAAATATTGAAAAAAATAGTTGAGGAAAATGTTTTGTTAAACTGCACCCTCAAGTTCCTCATCATTTAGGAAAAAGAGAAATTCTTCAACTGTATATGAATTCTTTTTTTAACAAATGGCATTTCCTCCCCTCATAATTCTTTGATCTAGTGACTTAAAGGGAAAAATTAAAAGTACTGTTGCAGACATTATGTCGTCTTGTACACAGTAGGTCAGATGCAGAACTGATACAATGTTGATATTAATTACACACTAGTAATCTAGTAGGGGGGAGTGTCTTGCTTCCTTCAACTGTAGTAATCTAAAAAGTTAGGCATTTAGTACATTGCAATTGTCAAAATTAATGAGAAGCTGATGACATTTCAACATGAGAAGTCATAGAATTGGAGTGAGAGATAGTTGAAATATATCATTGGATATGGAAAGTACAGAGATGACTGGCTTTGTCTGTAGACTGAGGAGGTCTACACTACACAGGTTTTCAGAAATAGCCAGTGAAGAAAATTTAGAATTTGGGCTTTCATTGTCATTATTGACTCACTCTTTGTGTGTGTTTGCTGTTAAAATTTTAAGCACCTAATCCTGTGTTAAGTCTGTATTTCTAAAGCAATACTACAAAAGGAGGATTTTGCTGACATGACAAATGAAAACTATTAATGGGGAATTCCTAATTTTCATCTGCATTTTTACCATGCAGGTTTTCCTGGAGATGTGGCAAATAGAGGCTAAGTTTTATGTCTAATGCCACTCAAATAGGAATGCTAAAAAATGAATAGCTGGTGGTCTCCTGATAAAGGTAACTCTGTATCTGTAGATCCAAATCACTTGCAGGTCATTTTGGACTAAAGAACAATTTGCAGTGGGCATTGTTTTAACAGGGCATAAAGGTACATGGCCTGAGAAAAGAGGTAGTTCTAACAAGAAACTCGGGCCAATAAGGTATGATTGAAGTAACTAAATTAATTAACCTTAAGTTAAAGTGATTGTGATGTGATTAATGAAGAATGGAAATATTCATAAAGGTTCTATGTTAATGGTATTAATATTTAGGATATACTGAAAATTACTGCGATGTCTTTGTAGAACTGGAGTGTCTTTCTCAGTTGCATACCACTATGTGCTTTCTGAAATCTGTAATTAGTACACTACTTCAGTATGGTCCCAGTCAGCTTTGGCCACAGGTGTGACTGTCATCTCCCTTCTGAAGCAAGTTAATTGTCAGTTGTTCAATTTAACACATAAGTATTTTCTGCTGGAGGTGAAATATCAAAGTGCTACCTGCTTAATGAGGCTATTTAGATTCCATGGCTCTTTTTAGTAGGTGGATGGGTTTTTTTGCTTTCATTGAGAATGTAACCTGCTGAAATCAGTAGTTGTTAGGCATGTTCTTTAGCTGTCAGCTGTCACTCTGTTGCAGAAGCTTCATTGGCACTGTATGTGACTTAGAAGCCTTCTGGGGTGAGCAGAACTGTTGTGTTAAAGTATTACTAATGAAAATGTAAATACCAAAAGACACATTATCCAGGGAAATTCAGATCTGCAGAATGTGCAGATCTACATGGTGAACCTTTGTGAGGAACAGCAACAACAGAGCTTTGTTTATTGAGATGAGCAGCATTGGCTTTTGACTCTTCAAAGTGTCACAGATGGCAGGGAAGCAAATTAACAATTCTTTGAGAAAACATTTATGTGTACTACCAGGCTTTTCACAGATGGGCTTCTGCAGTAGGGCCTGCAAGCTATAGTTGCTGCTGCTGCTGTTGACTTATGAATTCAGGGGAGTTAGTGCTGGATCAATAGGGATTTTGGAAGGCTTCAAGGCTTATACTGAAAGGTGAGTGAGTGATATCCTTGGATGTTCGAGAGGTTACTTGGTAATAAATCAAGCGAAGATACGATTTTTTTACCACAACAGTGAAACTTTGTAGCTTGAAAGGTGTTAATTTTTCTCTATTCAAGAAATGTGCATATGACTAAGGATCAAGTTAATTCAGCTCAGTAACTGGATCAGCAGTTTCCATGGTAGAACCTGACTACAAGGCTAGCTGACAATAAAAATATAGCTCTATTATTCTTCCTGAGAGCCTCAAACCTAATCCCTTTTGGTGCTGTTTTCCTTGAGGTGACTGAACCTATCACCAGTGTCCCTCTGGATCTGTGGGAGCAGCACCCCATGGGTCTGCTGTATGTCAGTACTGTGGCACAAATTTTTGAACCACCTGAGCTCCTGGAGAGGGGAAGGAGTAAAGGCTCTAACAAGTCAAATATCACCGATTACAAGAGAAATCAGAAGAGAGCTAACTCTGAGTACTTTGTGCAAACTGGAGATAGGGACGAGGGCAGGATTTTTGCTGCTTGCATGGATGCAAATCATCTTATAGCAAGAGAAGAGTATACTGATATTTCAATGTCTTTACCCTAAGCTTTTTTTTTTATTTTTAATTTATTCAAATATCCATTAAAAGGAGAAAAAAGAGAAGAAGGTCTGGATTAAACTGATCTCAGATCTGCTACACAAACTCATCAGAGAGGGAGAGTACCTCTTAAAGAGACTGGAGGGTGTTTATCTGGTGAGTTATAGAATTTCCTGTTGTGCTGGATAAGAGCCAACATGCAGAAATAAGAATTAGGAAGTGAGGAAAAAATCTAACGTAAATAGTTTTCACCCTAAGGGTGGTTGGTATGGGCTCCCCAGGGCAGTGGTCACAGCATCAAGCCTGACAGAGTTCAAGAAGCATTTGGACAATGCTCTAAGGCACATGGTGTGACTCTTGGAATGGTCCTGTGCAGGGCCAGGAGTTGGACTTTGATGATCCTTGTGGGTCACTTCCAGCTCAGGGTATTCTATTATTCTGTGATTCTATGAATAACAGCCTTAGGGTTTATTGGTATCAGGGATGTCAGTAAAAGGGTTGTGTTACTCCAGGAGGTGTGGAGAGGGTTAAATGGTGATGTTGGTGGGCATTTCCTCTTGGATTAAAACTTTAAGGAGAAATGCTAACCAACCTATGGAAGTTTTCATGTGGGGAAAAAATAATCCTTTAGCTGAGGCAAGAAGAGCAAATGGAGGGCAAAGCAAAGTGGGCAATACAGCACCATAACTGTCCATGGTTTGGGACAGGTAATGCCCTATATCCCTTTCCTGGATCACCTCTAAATGGCCAGAACCTGTCACTTCTCAAGTAACCCAACATTATACTTTGAAAAATCCTCATCCAAGTATCAGTAGCACCAGATGGGAAGGCAGATCTATTGGAAAGCACGGACTTCTCACATTAATGTTTGCCTGTTGGATTTGAGAGTCCTCAGTATTCAGTATTGACTGAATGCCTGGCAGAAGGGGGGGAACTCTGTTTGCATCTGGACCACTATGCAAATCTTCACCAAAATGAAAATATATTCACTATAATCTTAATAAATGCAGCAGCTGCAGATGGCATTAGCATCTCTAAGAAAAAAAAAAAGAGAATCACTGTAGGTGAATTATCATATTTTAAAGTTATTTTAAGTAATTCAAGTTTCCAAACCCTTATAATTCTTCTAATTGGACTGGATCATTCAGCAGAATGCCTGGTGTCAAGGAGTGAGTGCTTTGCACTCACAGGTTAAAGGAGTGAGGATAAACTTAAAGTTCTTTTAGACTAAGAAGATAGACAATTCATTGGTGAGAGCATCTTCTGGACATACTGATAGACAAGGAGATAAGAAGGACAGGGCTCAAGAACATGAAAGAGTTTTTGGCAGGAAGCCATAGGCAAAAAAAATTCATCTCTATATTTAAAAATGAGTGAAATTGTAATTGAATGGAGGTGGAAGAGAGCAAAGCTAGATGTGTAAGGAGCAGAAACCAGAGCACTGGTGCTATTAGCACAGGAACCTCAACACTGCATATCTTATGGGGACTGATTGCAGACTCATCCTTATTTCACAGCATCTGAGATCAGAAAAGGGAGGATGAAATCATGCAAAATTGAGGCTGGTTATTAAATTGTATTGAGCAGTGTTGTACTGAGCCCAGGAAATTTGGTCAAACCAGTTCTGCTCCAAGTCACTCCATACTACAAGCAAGTCAGGGAGTTCAGGCATAGAGAGTGCCTGAAGACTTGGCAGTGGCACAAGATGCTACTTGCTCCAGGTCTGTGCTGCACGCTTGGGCTGAACAGTTCTTGGTCAGCACAGTCCTGGGTAAGGTTCTCTGATAAATACCATGTGAAGAAGCAAAACCATGAACTTAAAAGTTGGTTTATTTTCACTGCCACAACATCAGGTCTTTTTATTTCTATTTTCACCTGTAATAGTCTAACATATATATGGCATTGAAACAAGAGTATTTCTCTTCCATTGCTTCTTTTTCTTTTTTAAGTAGCAACAATTGGCTCATGCTGAACAGACTGAACTTGGAGATCTTACATGATAAAACTGGTTTTTCAGCTCTTAGAGAATTTCTGTGGCTTTTTTTTATTCTTACAGCTTTGTGGCATTACAACATTTTATATTTGAGCAGACTTATTTGCTAGCTATACCCTGCCCTACCTACCTAATAGTCTGTATTGCTCTTTTGTCACCTACAAATGGTACCAGCAAAGACTCTGTATAAGAACCTGTGTGATCATTGAGGGTGACTGATTTGTGGGAGATAAAGAACCCTGGATACTGCTTCACTTACATAAACTCCAGCTGCGATAGCTGGCTATTTCTTGAGTTCCTTTCGAAATGTGTAATTGTGATTGTGAAGTTGGCATTTCAAAGATTTTCTTGCCAGCCTCCTGCCGGAGATCATAGTAAACTTCACTTCCCAGTCCATGGGAGAAAAGTTAGGCAAGCAATGAGAGCTTTAGAAAATCCCACCCTACAATTACAACCAAAAATAATTTTCTAGCAAGTGGTTGTCACTGCTTGCCTTTTTTTTTTAAAAAAAAAAAAAAAGCTGAACCACCCACTCGGAGTTGGGTTCTGTAGGAGTCTGAAGATCATTTGAGGGCAGGGGGAATTCAACCTAAAAACTATTTAGATGAGGTCTTTTATGCATCAACAAAGACACAGTTGTAGGCCTGTCATTTCTGGACCTCCAGGACTGAGAAATAAGTGTTGGATGCTTTGGGAAGAGAATATGTGTATCTAAACATGTGCCTCTGTGTGCTCCGAATGTATACATACAAACTCAGCAACTCTGTAAATTTTTGCTATCTCTGGAGCGAATTGGAAATGTTTATTGAAGAATGTGATTTAATCTTTTTGTGCATCCTTGGTACCTTTTGTTTTTTTTAAAAATAGATAGCACCCAAAGGGCTGCAATTACTTAAGACTATTGTTAGCTAAATTGTTGGAAGTCTGTCAGCTACAGTTTATAAAATAATAAGACTGTTGATACAAGCACATGAATCGCTTTCAGCAGCAATGCAGAAAAAGCTGGATTTTCAGAAGGAATCTGAGGTGTTTCTTTGCAAATAGAGTAGAAGCCACAGGACCATGCTGTGCTCACCAGAGTCGATCCAAATCAGGTCCACTAAACTTGCCAAATCCGTGCTAACTTCCTGGTGTGTTTATGTGAGCAGAATATCCCCTCTGCTGCCCTATGGCTTGCCTTACCCCTGGGTGGATTACGAGGGTTCAGCACTCAAGTTGTTGCTGACTTGTGACTGCCAGTAGTGCATCTCTCTTGCTGCACCCTGGCTGCAGCATTGTAGGAGACTCATGAAACTTGGGAATGAGGCATCTAAATTCCTGTTTATAAAAGGCACCTGATTTTTTTTTTTCCTCCTGGGAAACTGAGCATGTCATCTGTTGGTTGCCCTCAGTTTTCAGACTCCATCTCAAAAGCAGGAGGAAATGTGTGTGTTTTGTTGTGTGTTTTTTTTTGTTTTTTTTTTCCATATTTGACTGAAAGGATTTGGGAATACAGTCTTTGGGCTTCTCGGAGTGGGTGTTATTGGTCCTGCAGTGTAAAAGCATGGGGATGTCTGCAATTCTCTGCTGCTGTTCTGCTGGAAAAGTAAATCAAAAGCCAGAAACATGGCTGATCCTCTTTGAGAACTTCCACAAAGAGTTAATATTCTCCTTTTTTTTTAAAGTGTGGTTTCTTCATTTATTTTACTTTGAGCCTCCAGTAACATCCATCAAACCTGATTAAATGAAGAGTTTGCAGTCAGACACTACTCAGGGAGAAGGAAGGGTATAAACATTGCTGCTTGCTTCATAAAGAAGCATATTAATCTCACTCTGCCAGGCCTTTGTAAACCTTTGCAATGGATAAATGATACTACAGTTCTTCAAGCGTGCAGAGAAGGGAAAGCTGGTTACTTGACTTGTGCTGTCAGCTATCACTGGAAGCATAAAGTCTGTGTTCCTACAGCTGCTGACAGTTTGTAGAAAAAGTGAATAAAAATATGCATGTTTAGTCAAATTGTGCTGCCTAACCCCAATATGCTGTTAGCATGATATCCTATTTCTGGGTGGAATATAATAGATTTGATTGAATAATTCTGTTGGGAGTTTAGCATTTTATCTTTCTGCCTGTATTTTCAGGCTATAATTAAATTCATGTGATCATTTAGATGTTATCTTAAAATAAATATCTATGGTAATTCCTGGATAAGAGTTCAGAATTCATTTATGATTTTGATCAGTCTATACTTACATGTAGTCATTGTTATACAATATGATTATATTTGCCACCATATTGTAGACGTTTATAATTGTATTCTAAGACTAACTTCAAGAAGTGTTCTTTGTGGTAGTCACTGTTGACCACTGCTCAGAAAGGAAGATTACAAAAAGGATTCTGTTATTGTGTTCTGGAGATCATAAACAGAATAATAGATACCACAATAATACAAACTCTAATTCATATTTCTGTATAATTGTAGAAAACATAGGTGGTTATTTGTGTCTCTAATTTTCTGGCTGTATTTTCTGTAAATGCCAGCTCACCTTTTTCCTATATATTTTCATTTTCTTAGCTGAAGGAAAATGTCATTTCCCAGTAGACAGAATCAGAATCCTCTGTAAGTAAAATCAGAAATGTAAAATGTCAGCAACTGTTTTCTTTTAAAGAAGGCCATTTTCTTTGTGTTTGCAGGCAGTGAATAGGGAAAAGGAGTTGCTTTTTTTTCCCCAGTATTACCACTAAAGATGATATTTCAAGCAGCATTTTTAATTTATTCTTCTCCTGAGGCTGGCAATGAATTTTTAATGTTTTTTAACAGCAGTGCAGCTGGTTCAGTGTGCCTGTAATCCAAGGCCAAGTCCTGTCCTCCTGGAAGGAATGATACTTTGTTCTGTGAATTCAGTGGCATTTCATCTGGGGTCAGATGATCTTCAGGAAACAGCTGTAGTGGGTCATCCCTGAGTTGTTCATCCCTTGTATTGAAGGTTGGGCTGGAAGACAGTTGAGGTAGCAGAGCAAATCATCCAAGTGCTGTTCAGCAGCTTTTGCTCAAAATCAACTGTCTCTGATTGATCAAGTCTCATTAGCTGTCAAAGTCAAGCCATCCAAGTCTGTGCTGAAGAAGGCGAGGGATCCTTACACAATCAACTCCTCAGCCAACAGCAGGAGGGTTGGACTTCTGCTGAAGAGTGAGCAAAGAGGTTATACAAGGAAAAGGCTTGTACCTTATAAAAACACGTAGTCATTTGAAATGCCACCCTTCATGTTTTTGTGGATTATTTTAATCTTTGAGAAGAAAGTAGAGGGGTGTGAGATTAGTACTTTGGGATCCAACTTAATTCCAAAAACTGCATAGCTATCTTTGATTTGCGTTCTTAACCCCCAGCTTAGTCTAGCCCTGTAGAGAGGGCCTGGCCTTTGGAGGGTGCATTTTCTTCTACCCAGGACGTCAGTAGTCCTGTGTGAGTTGTGAGTCTCTTCACTCACTGTAAAGGACCACTTACAATGTCATACTCATAGATTGAACAATAGCCTTGGATGTCTGCAGTTGGGTGAGATGAATTTGGTGTCAATAGCTCAAACACACATTCACATTATTGTAATAACATATTGCTTCTGACAAAGTCCTGAAAGTTATCTTTGACAATCTCTTACTGTGTATTAAGTTGTAGTGCATTTGTTTCTATTTGTTGTAGTCTGACTGTGCACTGATGGTTGCCATGGGCCAGGTAATATTTGTTAGCTGAATAAACTATAATAATTGGATTTGGAATCTAATCCCAGGATGAATGGGTGCATGAAGAGTATTGTTGTTATTGAACTCCTTTATTAGAGTATTTTTGTGCTAAGAAATCAAGAATTACATCAGTAGATGTGATCTAATGTAGAAGTGATCTGCTTAGTTTTATATCCTGTCTCTTGGAGAAATTTGTTTAGGGAAAAAGTCATTATCTCATAAAAAGGAGTGAAGGGGAGAGTGAGTTAATGTTTCTTCCCCCGCCTCCTCCCACTTTGGGTGAATGCCTCTTGCTCTTCTGTCATGAGATGGAGAACTGAAGCTCTCTGAATACAACTCATTTTTGATACATTAATTATGAATATTCTTGTTTATTTCCCTTCTGGGATAAACACTATCAATGTTTTCAAATCCAACTTCAAAGGAAGAAGCTCTTTTTTCAGAGAATTCCTAAAAATATGGCTCATCTTGAAAGTATGTTCCAAACCCAAACTCTGATAAATGTAACATGACTATGATAGCAAAGGATGCAGTCAAGAAATAATACCATTTCTGTCCATTGACCTGACACTACTACCTTTTTACTGAAGATAGCTTGAGTTAGTGTGAGAAACTGTCTTTTCATATTGTTCTTTCTCTATCCTACAAAACGTATTTCCTATAAAATCTACAATTTATGTATATGGGGTTTTGAATGGAAGTGCTGGACTACCTAATTCTTCAGCAGGGCCTTAGAAATGAGTAATAACATAAAGGGAAGCATAAACAAGGCAGTGCAGTCACTGGAGAAACAAAGATAGTTTACATATTTAAGTGAATAAATAACTACTTTTTGCTGTCTCAGTTGCTTCTTTGAATTATAGCATCCCTTTTTATCACTCTACCTCTTTGTCTTAATACTGGTGAAGTCATGCTCATCCATGTTGTCTAGACATTTTGTTTTTAATACTTAAACATTTTAATTCTTAAAAAACCTTACATTACCTGATGTCTCTGACATACTCTGAGATGGTCTGAACACCCCAATAATGTTTGCCTGAGGCTGCTTTTGTGTACTGAGGACCTGTAAGATAGGTATGACTTCAGGCACTGGAATGGGCTTCCCAGGGAGGTGGTGGTAAGGAAACCTCCCTGTCCAACTATCCAGAAGCCACTCTGGCAGTCTCACTCACACCGCTGATCTGGGACTGAGGTCCCCTCACAGCTACACCCCACACACTCACACTGTCACAGCTGGTTTCCTTACTGGCCCAACCTCAGATTTCCCAGTGTCGTCTCAGACATCATGATCCTTAAAATCATTTAATTGTAGTGCAACAACAAACTAACAGCTTGAGTTCCATGCTCCAAGGAGGGGTCCTGAACAAAGGAAGCCCTGGACTTTTACACCATCACAGTCTAAGCTGCCAAGGTCTGGGAGTCATAGGCTCCTGTCTTGTCTTTGACAACAGCTCCCCACGGCCTTTGTTACACCGAGGATTGGCAGTTCATGACCTCTTTTCTTGGGCTTCTGCCACCCAGAGCTCAACCTGCAGCTTGTACTGCAGCTCCCATGGAACTACCTGCATTGGAGATGTTCCTCAGCAGTGGGCTCGCTGTCCCTGAAGCATTCAAGAAATGCCTGGGTGTGGTACTTAGTGCTATGGTCTAGCTGACAAGGTGGTGGTCAGTCAAAGGTTGTACTCAGTGACCTTGGAGGTCTTTTTCAACCTTAATGATTCTGTGATACTATGAATTGAAGGACTGGAGTTGGAACCCAAGTCCTGTCTGTAATGAGCAGTGAGAGCTATATGACCTTGAGTGTCTCCTTTGTAAAAACCTCAGCGTTTTTCACATCTCCAAACTTTAACATTTCAATTAGAAGTGAGTTGTCTTTCAAATAAAAAAAGTGTTAGCATGCATGCCAGGATGGTCTTCAAACCACAAGATTTGTTTAGTTTGCTGTTGCACCGGCACAATAATATTCTGAAAGGACCAAAGTGTTAGAGTAATTTTAAATTAGCTTCATATATTTCTTGCATAGTGATAGATGACTTGTTTTACAATACAAATAAAGTATTTTGAATTAATGGTGGGGTATAAAATTAAACATAAGCTTGCTGATTCCTTGCAAAGTTGTGACCTAACAATTATTACATCCTGGAAAATGATTAGCTGTAAGTACGTCTCAAAACTTGGTTTTCACTTTGGGGGATAGATATGAGCTGAGTACTTGATGAAGTGTGTTTTATTTAAAAATTGAAACAGCAATTATGAGGGGATTGGTTTTCCTCATTAAAAAAAAAATCTTATTGTCAAATTCGGTGTAATGAGGTCTTAGTCAAAACACAGTAACTGTTACAAAAAGATGGGTCAAAAAGAAACAACTTATGACCAGCCCAGGGACAACTCAAAAGTTGTTGGTCCAGCTGCCTGTATACTGCTTAACTGTTATTTTTAAGGAGTCAAAAGAAACTACAAGGGAAATATCTTTAACTAATGCCGCTGCTGCTACACCATGACCAGGGCCAGCAGAGACTGTACATACCTTGTCTGAGCAGTCATCACATAGTAAAGAGAGCAGCTTAATTTTCACTGTGTCTTTGAGTATACATTCCCACCTTGATGTCCAAGGGGTTGCTTTTGTTGCTGTAGAATAACAGTAGTGGTTGCTTAAATTTTTTATTAGGTCAGGGAAATTCAGATTAAATGGTAGCAAATTATAGACCATGTTCAAACTTCTGTTCCTTAAATATAATTCAACTTCTAATATGTGTTTTTGTAGACTTTCAGCATTGTTGTATTTATTAGTATTATTTTACTGCAAGGAAGTAATTCTTGAAGGATTACTAGGAGGCTTTTTCTTCTGTCAATGAATATTAAAGCACAGTCAAAATAAGTTTGATGTAAGAAATACAAAGTGTGCATCCTTCATTTTATATATGAAGGCTGAATAAATGCCAATTCCCTAATTAAATTTTGCAAAGACTTATTTACTAAAACTGCACTTCCTTGCTTATTGATATTGTGAATGGGTGTGTGTAACACCTATTTTATTCAGTATGTGCAATTGTACAGCTGATTTAATCAACAGTCATTATGCAGTTGTCCAGCATTTGGGAAAGACGCCATGGCAGGTCTACTTCCATGTTGGTTCATAACTGTGGGATGATGTAGGTGATTGAAGGATCAGTGTTCCATTTCTGCCATCTAAAGATATGAGCAGTAATTGCTGTAAAGATCCCAAGCATAAAACTAGAGCTTTTCATGGGTGGTATCTGCTGTTAATGTTGGAGAAATCATTGCAATTCCAAGTGTTTCCCAAGATTGTCTAAGATACTGAACAGTTCTTCTCACAATTGCTCATTTACTTAATGTTTTAAAAGATATTAAGGCTGTATAGAAATGATCAAGACATTAAGTAGCATTGGCAATAGGAGACTTTAGTTTTTATTTTATAATAATGAAGAATATATTTGACATAATTTAGTATGATAGTAAAGATATCTAAGGATGTAATTTTTGGTTATATCTTTTCTCAATCTTTTTTTTTTTTTTTTTTTTTTTTTTTTTTCATCTTTTTTTTTTTTTTTTTTTTTTTTTTTTTTTAATTTTCCAAGACTTCTCCACTCTTAACTACCAGCTACAGGAACTGAAATTTTGGTAATCAGTTTTGGAATTCTCATACAGGGAGAAAATGGAGAAATAAAATAGGGGGGAAAAAAAAAGGAAATGCAAGAGTAATTAGTTCAGCTTAGAGTGCTTTCCTCCATGGCCAGACAATTTTAAAGTGACTGAACCAGTTTCTTTTAGCAGAGGCCAGATGAAGAGAGACCAAAACAATAGTTAATATAATTTGAGTAGCGAAAGCCTAAGCCTGAGGTTTTAAGTGGACAGTACATGCTAACTTCGCAGCTAGTTGCTGTTGTATACTGCACTAGTCACGTATCTCCTCTATATATGAGGTTTTGATTTCTTTGTCAAAACTCTCTAGAAGAAGAGAAGATACATTAGCATTATATTGATAACATTTGGCAACTTGTGTTTCCCCTTTCTGTTCTTTCTACAATTCCTTCTTGGTTGCATTACCATGTACTTCAGATGGTCAAGATACACTTGGAGGCCCTCCTGCTGCTGATCGTGGTCAATGTGTTATTTGATATTGCAGTGGATGTTTGGTGTATTTGAGTGCATTTTACTGAGCATATTTTGTTATTTGTTCTACTCTGTAAGTTAAATCTGAAATCACCATTTGGCATCAAGGGTTAACAGCAGGACCAATCTCCCAGCCGAGTCTTCTGAGCGTCTCCTTGCTGATGGCTGGTGCAGATCTTGGAGTTAAAAAGAGCTGTGTCTGTTGGGAGAAGTATTTGACTCAGGGTTGCTATTTACAGCTAGAAACTCAAGTGGCCAGCATGATGCCTGGTGCTTTCCCAGATCTAAAGGTGTTATATGGAAGGCCATAAATCTGGCCATTGACTGTACATCATGATTATGTCATACAAGTGTAGCTGGAAGAACATTTGTCTGCCATTAAACTGAACAGCTCAACTTTTTCAGACAGCAGCACACATACAACAGTTTCAGATTGTTCATCCATCTATTTTTTGATATACTGTGAAAAGAAATGCCAGAATTTATGCACATGGCTACACTGCTGACAGATTTCTCAGGATACTTTGAAGAAATATGACAGCTCCAATTTAAGTTTACTAATGTGATAAAGTATTTTTTAAAGGATATAAACATTTTATATGGGGAGCTGCAGTCTTGCCGGTGCAAGTGTTTGGCTTTCCAAAAACAGAAAGCAAAACAAAGGCCCCTCCATTAAATAACATGGCTTTACAGTAATATAATTAGGGAAATTTATATAGTTAAATATGCTGAAGAAACTAAGGGATTCCATAGGCCATTGGATTTCTGGGGCAAACGTGAAAAATCCAGAAATATTCTAACAGAATAAAGATTAAATTGCATTATTAAAAATAAAATACCTTCTGGTTTTTCTTTTTCTTTTTTTTTTTTTCTTTTCCTCCCCTAAATTAAACATAATTCTTTATGGAAACACTTTTACAAAGGTCAAATTTAGTTTGACCTCTTTTAATTACACTCCTTGGTTGATATGAAACTTCGTGTTTCAGCTCTCAAAGCTTCCAATGTGTCCAAACCAAGCTACTTGTTTCAGGACTGCCTCCAGCTTTACATCTGAGTAACTGGTTCAGTGATTTTCTTCAATCATCTTGAAGATAGGGAACCAGAGTGAGAGCACAGTCAATGCAATTGTTTTATCCAAATATACGGAGAAAGTAGCAGTTCAGGAGAGAAAGCTGCTGCAATTGGCCAGTGGGAGTTGTGGTGTCCCCTCTGCCTCAACAGCCAGAGATGAGAAAACTGATCTCTCCCATCCCAGTCATACTCGACCAATTTCCTAAATGCTTTTAACCTACCACGGATGAAATAGATTTTTAACTTGAGCTTGTGAAAAAAATGTAATTGCTGTTCAGGATAATTGCTTGTTTTCTGCTGTACTGTACTACATACTGTCCTTTTTTCAGTAAAATCACATCTTAGAGTGAGATCACTTAAGTAACAATTACTCTGACTTTATAACCATCAAAGGAAGGTAAGTATCATGTTGTTCCCCACTTCACAGTTGTACAGTGAAGATGATCAATTGTTTTGATTGTCTATGGTGTAAACTTTTAAACAGTAAAAGGAATGGAAGAAACTTCTACTGTCTGAACTGAGACAGGAGGTCTCCCACCATAACTCTTGTTCATGGGGAACATCTGAGAGGACAAACCTGAAGTGCCAATAGAGGAGATATTAAATAAATTGCCAGAAGCAGATGGTAGTTAACCAGGAGGGATGAAATAGCTCTGCCGTGTACCTGTTTATGAAATCTGATGTGCCACCAGAGTACTAGAAGGTGTGCAATATACCTCAAAATTGGAGGGCAAGGAAAGGCAGGATGATCTGTGAAACTACCTAGTAAGCCCAATACCCACAAGAAATCATTAGAAACACTTTAAAAAAATAAAAATAATCAAGTCTTATTCAAGGGATGCTATGTGAAACTGGGTATCTGAAATATCTTAGAGCTGATTTTGAGGAACCAATTAATATTCAAAGGAGAATGATTTGTTTGATAGCGTATCTGGATATTCTGATGGTCCTACTTTCCTTCTGCAGCTGCTTTGTGTGTTTCAGTGTTGGCACAGGGATCTGTGGATGCCAAACCTTGCCACTCTTGTCTTTAAAAACTACTGATTTGGTGGAAAATGACAGTGTAAAAAAACCCTGTAGAACAAAAAGTGTGGAGCAAAGATTTACTTTTCTATAGTAGTTTTTCTCAGAAATCTATTCCTGTGCAGTCCTGGAGAAAAGACATTGATAGGAACCCTCTGTCAGCATCAGTGTGCCTAATCATGTATTTGAAGAGCATAAGGCTGCAAAAACCCCTGTGTAGAATTTCCATCTTCCTCTGGCAAGTGCTTCCTGTGACTATACTGTGTTTTAAAAATGTGCAATGATAAATGCACACAACATATTTTAAAGTTAAATATTGTTCTCTGAATATATTTATTGATTTTCTTCTCTGCTGTAACTGAAAATGCTTAATTAAAAACTGTTCCAGTAGTATGATAGATGTATCACAAATGGATGATCTTGTTCAGAAGGAGATGTACCAGAATACACCTGACTGGTTCTGAAATGATTAAACATACTTTCTCAACATTCTGAATGGAATCCCCTTATAGCTTTCATGTGATATTTTCTAGATATTGTCTTTGTTAAGTGATTGATTCAGTGGATGAACATGATATTGGGTGCTAAACTTTCTCATCACTTTCTAAATCTTCTAATTTCTTTCAGCAGATAGGTATGGATACGGTTGTCTTTGTGAGAGTGGCACACACCTCTCCCCAGTTATTCAGTCCTTTGTTGCCTCTTACAGCACCCTCATTGTTTTCGAGTAAGTCCAACTCAAAATTTAGCATCTAAATAGGATTTTGATGGAATTGAAGTGCCGGAGAATAATTGTGAGAATGTCGCTGAGTTACAGTCCCTGGAAGCCCAACTTTTTTTTCACTAGTAGAGTTAAAGTGCCTAGTCTTTTACTGCCATGCAAGCCCAGAGGTGCCTCAGTCTTGTCCTGTCTCCTGCCTGGTGCAGTGTGTGTCTCACTGCCTCATCCCCCAAGCAAGTAATCCAGTAGGTGTATTGAGAACATGCACTACATACACTACAGTGTTGCAAAACTATGGCCACTGTAGTTGGGGGTAACACTTGTGTAGCTGTAGGTACGTGAGAGGAATACCTGTGCAGGAATGCAAAACCAGGATCAAAAGACTGCTTTAACTAGAGAATCCAAGCTAGAACTTGTACTTTTCAGAGATGTCCCTGAAATTTCCATTCTTCTAGGAGGCTTTCTGCTTTTTACTAAGTGATCTGTGGATATAAAAGATATTTTTTGAAAGGCAGGGCTAAATCTAGGACTTTGGCTTCCCATATGATTTATATAAGAGGGTATCTAGAGACAGGTTCCTGCTACTACCCCTTCTGGCTTCCCTAAATCTCTTCTTGCTGACCTAATGGACAAGTATTAGCATATATCCATACCCTTGTCTAGTTTGACTTTAAACTGGTAGGTGACATGCGCTTTAACCTGGTGTGTAGGTTATTATATAGTATAGTAAATAATAATTGCTACACTCCTTCCACCAACTTAAAAAACAAAACATGTTATTTATGTCTATACGAAGTGAAACATTTAATTTGGGAGGAAAGCTGACACTCTTCTCTCAGTATCAAGCAGGAGGATTTTACTCAGTGCACAATCTCTAGACAGATGGTATTTTTCACTACTTTGTCATGTGTGTTAGGTGCACTCTTGATGCTCTGGCCTTTTCAGTGTACTGACAGGAGTTGAATTCCACTCTAGGTGTCTCAGTCTTTACATTCAGAATACAGTAGATTAAAAAAAAAAATTAAACCAAAAACAGAGACTCAAGGGAAAGCCAATATACACAAGTTTACCTTTTTGGCTTCTGCAATCAATGTGTCTGTCTTTACATAGCATGTAGGAGTGTCAACTCAGGTGTCATTTCATTATGCTTTTGCTTACAAGGATGGCTTAGGAAGCCTTGCCAGGGCAGTTGGTTCAACAAACTTTTATGCATCTAAAAAAAGCAGGGTTGTTTATTTTGCTTTGGCAAGTAGGTACATTGACTCTCTTTGCAGACGTGACTGAAGGAGCATGTTGATCATTATGCTGAAATTCAACACAGGTTTTCATCTTCTTTTGCATTTCTGAAGTACTCCCTAGCCTTTTCCATAAAGAAACTAACTTTAACTGTGCAAGTTTTGAAGCAATTACATTAAAAATTCCATATAGTAGGAAGAAGATTTGAAAACATGGTTCAATATTTTGTTTTAAATGGATTTATAATTACATGTGGGAATTCCTTGCTTCCACAGTCCTGAATGGGCCAGAAGAAGAATGACAGCATGTGTGGGAGCATTGATTTTAAATAACTAGACTATTAAATGATAGCAAAAAATGCATCACTTAGTAGAGACCTCAAAGGACGATATCACATTCATCTGTCACTGTGGAATGAAAAAAGTTTTAGGCTAATACCTCAGCTTTTGATATAGATTTTATGGACTTCTTTTGCCTCTATAATTGGATTAGAATTGTTGCACTTGTAACCTTTTTAGTGACTACTCATTCAAGTATTGACACTTGTATGTGTTTTATTAGTATCAGCCTTGTGGCATAGATGCCTGTGCTACAGATAAATGGATATCTGGCTCTCTAGATATGACTCTCCATTAGTGCAAGTTTCAAGGAAACATATAATTTATAATGATATTGATTTTTCATTCCCGCCNCCCCCCAACTTAAATTTAGCAGCGTCTCTTCTTGTTGACAGTGCTGGCTGTAAAAACCCTGCATTCAGGTTCAGATTGAACTATAGTTCAGTCTCCCTGTGTGATACTTAAATCATGTCAGTCCCTCTGGAAAGTCTTTTATGGCCTTTAGTAGAGATAAGAGGCATTATATTCCTTATAACAGTTGTATCCAGTGAAAAATGCAGAACTTTGCTTAATAAAACTACTTTTGTGTTGAATTAATCATTGTTACATAAGAGGTTGAAAAAAGTGGTTATGATATTGTGAGGTACTGGCTTTTTAAACTTTAAATTGATTTTCATTTTTATATGAGAAACAGGAATAAATGCATTAGGGTAGGTTATTTTATTAAGAGCAGTTTCTAATACTTTTTGTTTTTAACTTTAAATATTTCAGAATAAAGGAAACATGTCTTTGAACCTTTTTATCAACAAGTTTGAAATCTAATTTACAAATTCCCAATGATAGGAATAGTTTCACACAGATACAAAGTGCATTGGAACTAGAGAGCAGACACATCATATTTCATCTGGAAATACAATGATAGAGAGGCACTCTGAATTTTCACGTGGATATAGTAGGTATTTGAGTTGGTAGAGAGGCAAGTCTCAAAAGCAAACACAAACTTTTTATCCAAAATGCCTAAATGATGCTAGAGTAACTTTGTTCCAAAGAAGGTCTTTGTGATCTCAGAGTAATTTCATTAACATCTCTGAACAAATTGTAATAATCTACCTTTTTTTTTTTTTCCCTTTTGGTGTGCACAAAACCATATAGCTATCCTGTATTATCCCATGGGATGAAGTTTAATGCATCTTAATCCTGGTAACAGTGCTGAAGGTTTCATGTAAGAAGGTGATATAACCTCTTCATAATACAGAGAAATAGGTGGTTTCTAAACACAACATATTAAGGCCTAATTTGTACTTGACTCGTAATGTGTGTCTCAAATGGGAGTATTTGTGTAGGCCAGGCTAATAATTTCCAATTCACTCTTGCCCCACATACAAGTATCAGGACTTAGGTTGTGTCCAGTGCTACCAGTATGAAAGTATTCACTTAAAGAACAACTTTTATTCCTATTTTAAATAAAAACTGCTTCCCACCATAGCTTTTTCCTTTATATTTTGCTGAAAATACTTGAGCTCAGCTGAGGAAAGCATACCCGTGTGAATAACCCTATTAACACCAAGGTTTTGGGCTAGTTTTGCTATGGAATAACAGGACAATGGTGCAGGATTGTGTCCTCAGGGAGTTTCTTTTGAGGTAGGATGTACTTTTAGTTTCCCTCTTTCACTCTGCCATTTCCAGTGGCTTTTTTTGGTTGTTTGGTTGGGGGTGAGGTGGGGGCAGTTGTCAGCCTTTAAGCTCTAATTGTATGTTTCCTTTAATATAAATGGAACTTTGCTCACATAAATAATTTTTATTTTAATTCAGTGGGGACTACCTGTGATTTTAAGACTGCAGATCAGCCTCATTCTCTGGAGCAGGGGGCATTTCTTATGAAGTGCAGAGCATATCATCAGCACTCTAAACAAGCAAACTACACATGAAATGTGAGGCTTAGTTTGATCAATGTGCAGAAAAGTACAGATTTTTTTTTTTCTTTTAAAGAGACAACTGCTTTCACCCTTGTGCTTTAATAGTCATAACAGGCAAAGTGATCTTGTCTTGACCTTACCAGAGTATTTTCCTTTGGAACAAGGACTAGGCAGTAGAAAGATCATCCCAGATGTATACTTTTTGAGGAGATGTATGTGATGGAAAAGACATAGTTAGAAGTTTAGTAAAACAAAAAAACCCCTATTTCCATTTGACCTTTAATATCCATCCCCAGATGATGCTCTGGTGGTCCTTCCTTTGAAAAATCTTGGTTTCACCTAATTCCTGGAGTGCTGAGGCTCTCCCCAGTCCACATCCTCATTGTTGCTGATTCATTTCTGATAATACAGGCTTTGGGTAGAAACACTCTGGCAGGAATTGTGGTGGTGGTGGTAGTGATCTGTATTTGCAATGGTAAGAGTCACGTTGTGATTGTTCAGAGATCATTCACTTGGGAAAGGTGTATGAGCTGTGACTGCGCTTTGTCCTTTCTGCCTGTTTGTTTCTCTTCCTAATTATTGCAGGCAGCTTTCCATCAGCATTTCTAAGGGGTGCCTCTCTCTCACAGGACCCTATCTGTGCTGCACACACAACAAAAATGACCTTTCACTCAATCAAAGGCAGACTATCTCCAGAATAATCACAATCTTTATACCTTAAAAAGGGTTTTCTTGAAACGAGACAGGTAGGCGATGAACAGATGTTTTCGGGATCATTATGTGCTGTTGTTCTCGCCCTCCCCTCCGTGATGTGCTGGGTGTAATCAGGCGTGAGTCAGTGATGTGAACTCGGAGCTGCTGCTTTGGGACCTGACGGGTCCGAACTCGCTTGTATTTCATGCAGCGTTTGGTGACTGTGGGAACGAGCACCCACCACCGTGATGACCTGACCTCTCCTCTCCTTCCTGGTCGTATTCCTACATTACAAACTGCTGCAGAGTTGGCAACATTGGCTGGAGAAACTCAGGCTAATAATTTAGGACATTTATGGGATTTTTTTTTTTTTTTTTAATCCTTCCATTAAATTTGTTTTCAGATCACAGAAGATTTCAGCAGGAGGCAGATGTAGAGTTCAGCAGCAGATGATGCCTGCTACAAATTGGGGCTGGAAGGGAGGATGTTAAATGATGATAAAGAGAAAAATAAACTACTAGTCCATTTGGAAACCTTTTGAAACTATAATCAATGTCTGTTGTAGGGTTTTTTGGTCTTTAGAAACCCATATTTGGGCAGCTTTTTCCACTTTAGACACTGGTGATGGCATAAGGTTAAATTAAAATAAAAATGTATGAAGTTGTAGTAGCAGAAAAAGTTGAAGGTGCAGGAGTGAACAGCATATCAAAGTATAAAGTGTGTTTTATTTCAGTTCTCAGTCTTTTTGTAAGATATTAATGGTTTATTTGAAATGCAAATGAGGAAGAATGAAATTTTATTGCAAAACCATATTCCACATCAAACTTTGATCTCTGATTATGCAGAAAGAGCTTCTAAAATTTTTTGTAGTTTTTAAAATCAGCTCAACATATTCTTAAAGGACCTGCATTTAAGATAAAAGACTTGGTAAACAAACAGCACTTGCTGTTTTAAGTGCAGGTTCCTATTCCTTAAAGCATTAAGCAGGAGAATCATTAAGTCTCCTTTGTTTAAATGGAGTGAAATTAGAAGGCAGGAGGTGAATAAAGACATTGTGGTAATTTTCTTAGAGACTATTTTATAGAGCCCTTTTGTACTACCTGACTGGGAATCTATAGTACTTCATTGGAAAACAATCAAGCAAAATGAAAACCTAGGAAAGCTCCTGAGCACAGCTGCTGCCCTTGCCTTGGGGAAATGAAATTTTCCTCTAACTTTCAATATTTGCACAAAAGGGCACTGATGCTGTTGGGGCTTTACATTAAATTTGACTTCTTTTTAGGGCCTTTCTAAGATTTTGGGGTTTTGTTTATTTTCACAGAAAACATAACTTACTTTTTATTGTGGAATATAAATCCCATGTTCTTGTATGTGCTGTACAAATAGAGGAATTTCTATTGGGAAAGATTTTACTTTTTTTCTCTCATTTTTATTTAACTGTATGTTCTTGTTCCCATCCTTCTTTTCTTCTTCTGATTCTATCACCAACTCACATTTCTTTCCAAAAACATAAATAGCAATGAAATTTCAAAGAGTTGCAGAAGTATTCTTAAATTATGTTGTCTCAGAGAAACTTTATCTTTTGATTTGCACTTTGAGCATCTTATTTTTGTGCCCTCCTACAATCAGAATGTGTTACTGACTCAACAAAGTAGCAGAGAATTCAACTCTATAATTCAAGCTGGAAGTTGTCAGATGAAATGCAAGCTTTTTTCCTAAGGAAAGAAAAAAAAATTGTTCATCAGAAAAATGTGACAAAGATGTTAGAACTTGTGATTGGAACAGCAATGATTTTTGAAATGTTCTCATCAAAATTAACATTGTTGACCTATTCCTCTCTTTGGTGGGTTTGACTATGACCCCCAAAAAAGATCCCCTAAAATTATTATTGTCACTTTTATCTATTTTTTTTACTTCAATTTTTTTAATGGTTTTATAAATACAAATGGATTGAAATGTAAAATTTAGATATGTTTAAGTTTTTGGGTGTGATTCCTCAGGCCTAAGGCATAGATGTCAATATCTCAGTTGTAACTGGTGGAAGGAACTGCACTTGTAGGATTCAGTTCAGTTTATAGCATGCATGTCTGACTTTGTGCCTCAAAGTGCCTATTTCTCTTCATTACTTAGAGAAGCTTGGGGAACTGTTTCAGGTCTTAGATATTCATGCAGAAGTTTAAATTTAGAAATTAATTTTATGTTCTAACTTGGCAGCATCCACTCAAAAATAGACCTTGGCATCAGTGTAGGCAGCTGAATTCAGGCTTCTGTGTATTCTGCAACAGCTGCCAAAATGAAAATAAGTATTCAAAAGTTATGCACATGGGGAAGAAAAAGATACTGACAACACTATGGCCATGATTTTCTTAAAACCCAAGACAAGTCAGTACTTTGCCCTCACCTGAGATACTGTGTTTGGTTCCAACTGCTCCATCAGAAATAGACATTGGAAAGAGAGGATGAGCACAAGGTGGGTATGGAGAAAATACTCATATGAAGAGATTGAAAAGCCTTGGGCTATTTAGGGAGAGATGAGTAAGAGGAAACAGTAAAATTAGCTAAAGTAATGATTACAGTAAAGAAAAGCAGGATGTGAATTTGTATTTTATTTTTAAAGCTTGAATGGAAGAATGAGGAAACACTGATTGGAACTGGGAGAAGGAAATAGAAAACTGATGGAAGAAAAGACTTTATTCACACATTGTGTAATTAACTCATGCAGTCATTTCCCAGTGATGGCTTTGAGGCTAGTGTTTCACCAGCTTTGGAAAAAGGGACTGGAATCTATCTATATATGTATGTAACAAGTGAAGCATCTATAGCAGTGATAAAGTGCAACTTTACCCCTCAAAAACAGGAGACTGTGTTTTCAAAGTAATCTCAGAACTCCCGGAACAGCATGACTTTGAGATGATTTCAGATATCACCACTTCTGAACCATGCAGAAAATAAATGGTTTTGAGGAATTTTTTTTCAAAAGTTAATTTCTTTATGCAAAATATATGTACTGTTTGAAGTCATCAGATTGGATGTTGCTTGGTTATCATCTGTTCTCATTTATTCAACTTTATGCAAAATCCATTGTGGCCCTCTGTCAGAATGAAGATGTATTTTTGTTTGTGATATATTAAGAGCAAAATAGTGGCAATATTTCAAAAAGAGTGGGCTAAATCAGTTTCAGTATGTTGTCTGGCTGGGAGATGAGCTCAAAGGAATCTCAAAGCAATTCAAGCAGGTTGCAGCCTTTAAATGCTAATTGGGTTTGTCTGCAATGTTATTGATAGAGCCTCTAAGGAAGAGGATGAGAATTCACTATTCTTATATGAATAACCGAAGGAAGAAGAGATGAATTAAAGGGAGATATGCTTTTTCTTCTGGAATTCCAGATCTATCAAACCTATTTCATTCACTTCAATCCTATATCTAGTGGTCAATGTAGTGTTTTCAATTTTGTTCTGTTTATAGGTCATTAAATATCTGTTGCAAGTATCAGTGAGGGTTTTTTTTTTTACTTAAACAGCTAGAAAATGTGTCATCTCCTCCTGTTATTGCTCCAGTTGTGAGATGAAACATATCAATGCATTCTGCTTCTATGTCCGCTTTAGTCTATTCCACAGGATTTAGATTGGATATTAGGGGGGAAACAAGTTATAGGAAGGGTTGTAAAGCAATGGAACAGACTCCCCAGGGAAGTGGCAGAGTCATTGTCCATGGAAGTATTAAAAATGTGTGTAGATATGGCACTTGGGGACATGGTTTAGTGGAGAACGTAGTGCTGGTGCTGAGTTTGATGACTGGACTTGAGGATCTTAAAGGTTTTTTCCAACCTTAGTAATTCCAAGGTTGCGTGAAGTCCCCATTTCTCTGAGGTAAGAACTGCATTTTCTGAAAGCCCAAAAATCATTTTAAATCAGACACAAAACTGAGGTGCTCCTTGAACCATCTCTGAAGTGCCTCTATGCCTTTTTTGACCAAAGAGATCTGGATTCCTGTCCTTGTCTCATTGCCCCTTCCTCTTAGTGGCATTGTGTTCTGCTGTGTGATTCCCTGACTCTGACCTCAAACTGGGGTGGAGTTTGGGCTGTAGATTGGTGTGAGCAGGCAGCACAGCAGCTTCCTGCAGTTCATTTTGTGATCCACAGGGAAAAAGAATGGTGAGACCATTTTCAGAAGGATATGACAAATATGTGTGAGATAGCACTTGGATCAGAAGTAAGGGGAAGCAACAAAAAAGAATTGCATGAAACTAAACTATGATTTTTTTTTTCTTCCTAATGAGGAATGATAATCTGACTGTGTGCATTTCCCTTTTTCAGTCTAGTTTATTGTGGTCCAACCATTAATGTTGTTACCAACTGAAAATTGCCATGAAGCTGCTGCTGCTGTGAGTGTCAGGTCAGGTTAGAAAGGGACTTAGAATGAACAAGAAGGAGTTTAAAACTGGGAGCCATGGGCTGTATTCATTAGTGCATACCAGCTGCTCTGTTTTGATGTGAAGGGTATGAAAATATCATCAAATCAGGACATTAAACTGTTTATGGCTGCTTTCTCTTACTTTCAAAGAGTCTGCCATACTGGTGAATCCCTGTAATTTTGAGACAGGTTTGAAAAAGGCAGGCCACTTAGATTTATTTTGTTAAGCCCTGAAAAAATGGATGTCCTTGAAAGTACTCTTATTTTTCACAGACTTGCAGTAAAATCTGGAGAGCACCTGTAAAATCTGTGCTGGAGATATGTACATGTGTGCCATGGGTAACTGTGACCCAATCATCTTAGAAGCCATTTGCTGAAATTAGTTTTGGGGTTTCCCTGTTTCCCCCACCCTCAATTTCAGTAATGATCTTTCTAGTGACTTATTTTTTCATAAAATGGGTTTAAAACTGAGAGCTTGCAAATTGTCAGATATCCACTGATGACGTGTGGATTACTTTTAGCATTCCTTTTTTCTGTGGCACTGGAGTAAGCAATATAGTTAATGCTTTCTTAAACCAACCCAAAAAGGATTTTCACATGGCTGGGCAAAAGTTAGTGCCCTTCTCCACTTCACTGCAGACCAGAGCCCGTATGTGTTTCTTGGCACATTCTCCTCATCTTAAATTTTAAACAGAAGAAGAAAAAAAGTTGTAGTAGTACAGAATTTTGTGTCTGAGTGATTCTGGTTGCCTCCTTGTCACAGCCCCTCCCAGCTGCTTTTATGAGGTCTCTCCAGCCATTCTGGCTATATTTCTTTCTTGCATGTCTTCATACTCTTAAAGGTATAATGATGCTTGCCAGCCCCATATGATCCAGCACAATAGTTCTTTATCTTTGTGCATTGCAAACCTGTCTTGTTGGGCCTTGTGTTAAATCTACTAAATTCCACTTTGCAGGAGGGTGGATGCACAGCAAATAAGGCCTGGATTTGCAAGGGTCCTGAAGAGGTCTCATTTCTTAGGACTTACATGAGATTTATTACTGGTTATCTCCCATGAAAATCAATCCTTCTGGTTCCAGGCCTTAATGCAAATGTGTTAAACTAGTGGGATCTTCTGCTTGAGGTTTCTTAACCTTCTTGCTGCCAGATGTGTAGTTTCTAAAGTAACAATAGTAACTTTCTGTGAACTGTTCAATTCTCACAACAATATATATTTAATGTATTTTTGTTCATTGTGCTCCATTATTGAGTACTGTATCTGTCATTATTAAGTGAATAATAATATAAGTAAACAAAATGCAAAAAAAAATTAAATATTTCTGCATTCAGATAGTAAGTGATGGATATTTAAATATAATCATAACAGAAGATGTTATATTTACTTGATAGCTGACAAATGAAAGAAGAATGAATACATATTTCAACTGAACTTGGCTTGAATTCTGTAAGCACTGAGCACAAACAACCAGGTTCATTGCAGCTCTTTGTGTTGCAGTTTTTGAGGAGAAAGTGGGCTTAGATGAATGAGGAGAGCAAGAGTTTGTAGCATTGTAACTGCATGAAAACAAACTCTGAAACTAATGAGGATATTTGGCCAAGTTTTTCCTGTTCTAAAGTATAGACTTTTATTAATCATTGTAGATCTATTCTGCCTTAGCAGGCAATCAGAAGTTGCCTACAATCAGTGTGTGTCTGTTTGTATATGTGTAGGTAAATGAAACTTTGCAATTTACATCGGTAGCAGAAGCAGCATTTCAGAATGAAGATTTAGGACATGTGCATTTATAAAAGAATTGAGCTGGAGTGAAATAAAAGAACAGCCCCATGTAATAACCTGTGCTTTGCCATAGGGATGCTGAGAAAGAAGTGTGCCCTGGCAAAGGATTAGGAGATGCTGAGTGCCATGGCTATCTTAAGCTGCTAGTGCTCCTCTGTGTCACAGTGACTGGCAGGTCCCAGAGCATGGCTGCTTGGCTTGTTGAGCCAGCAAAGTATATATCTGTGTTTTTCAAATGCTTGTTGCTACTTGCTGTTGAATTGAACCCTGGTGTAGAGTTTTTCAGAAGTTTTTGTTGACCACTTAATATTGAAGCTTTTTGATTCTGTCTATATGCCTGCTTCATTGTTTTTTTTAGTCTTCTTTTGGTCCCAGGTCAACAATGGTAGGATTTACAGAGCACATTGCGTTTGTTTGTTTTGGTTTTGTTTGTTTTGGACACTATTTTAAAATGTAAATAATATTGTAACTTTGATGAGAAAGCAAAATATTATTGTATCGTCTTAGTGCCTGGTATGCTCCAGTGATGCAAACTAAATGCAAGTCTGTTTTAAAGTGAAAATGAAAGTAAAGTGAAACCTATTCCTGTGTCAGTGTTGTCCTCAGCAATGTTGGGGATCGTAGTCCTAAACTCATGTTTATCCTTTAAAAAAAAAATAGCAATAACAATTTTTTCAAAAGTATTCATCTTGAGAATTAAAATGTCATAAAAAACTTTAATGGCTGAGTCTTGAGAAATAGTCACAGATATGTTCCTGGTGCTGAAAATATAAAATTTCATGTTTATTGTTTACTCACTTTGAAATGGATGACCAAAACTTTCTCTTACCACCTTTGTCTTTAGCTGCAAGGGAGATGCTTCTTTTTTCACTGCTTGCCAGAGGGAGATTCCACAAAGTGGCAACATTAAAAGAGAGGTTCATAAAATGAGAGTATGATGGTGTTTTAAGGCATTTAGTATTAGCTGTATGTACATAAAGTGGCAATCTGCTTTCCATTATGAAGCATATTAGATCAATTAATTGGATGGCCTTTGAGAATATATTCAGCCATCTGGATTTTTATAAAATGGTGGAAGAGCTTTATCTCTTCATGGTAAAAAAAAAATTAAAAAAAAAGGTAAACCTTCACTTAATATCAATTAGGTCTTTAACATCTGTTTCTGGAATTAATACTCCAAAAACATAATAATTCTCAATATGAGATGTTAAAAGCTGGACGATAGCTGACTTAGTGTTTTCAGTGTAAATGTTATGTATCTTGTCCTAAAATAGTTGCTTAAATTGAACTAGTAAAAGTTGCCTTTTCAGAGTGTCTATCTCTCTGCCACAACATTAGAGAGAAACTAATTTTTTTGTCTTTTTAGATCGTTAGGGTGAGATCAGATGAGTTTCAATGTAACTATCAAATTGCAGTTTATTTAAAAAAATAAAAGTAATTATAAGTAGTGTGAAGTGGCAGTGGATATCTCATAGCAGGTATAAGTTAAGTGGCATACTGGAAATCTTGTATCAGCCTGTGTTTGCAGTCAGTGCAATGTAGGGAAGGGCCAGAGGAAAAAGATGTTTGGAAATAGCTAAATAAGGTAAACTAGAGTACTGTGCTCTTATATTTATCCCACTTAGGTCTGAACCCTGCCGAGCTGTGCAGTAGGCATTGTCTTGGCTGTTTGAGTTAAACCACTTTTTAGACTTTCTTTTTTAGACTTTCTTTTTTTAATACAGGCCCTCAGGCATAGATGTTGATGATTCTGTGCTGTACCTTAACAGTACTTTTTCTGAATAAATTAGAGCGCTCCTATCTTCATGCCTCTTTCTCAGTGATTTATCATATCCCCAGTGTATTTGAACTGTTTATTAACCAGATGCTACCTAGATTAGAAGGGAAGAGGTAGTCTACCATGCAACATGACCCAATACTTTCTTAACAAATAACTAAATTCTTTCCAAACCGTAGCAAACAGACTGGGCTTGTCCCATGGGTTCTCCAGTGACAATTTCATGCAGAGTTTATAAATGTCGTCTCTGTGTCCATATGCAGTTTGTACACATGCTGTTTTGTATAATGAAGTGTCTTGTCATTCTTGGGAAAATTGGGATAATGTTGCAGGGGCTAACCACAAAGACATTTCTTTACTCTTTTCAGAGAATCAAATAGTTCAATAGGGATTTTGGAATTGGGTCTGGTTCCCTTCTGCGTAGGTCTGTTGTCTGTTTAGGATTTCATGAAGCTTTAAGGATGTGTGAATAGAGCTAGATACCCTGGATAAGGTTTATAAAGAGATTAAGGGACCAAAGGAAGCAGACAGACTTGTAGAATTTGCATAAATTCTTTAAAATTCAATGATTAAACCCAAAATTTAGTGAAACCATTGTGGGCACTGCTGGAACTCTTTCGAAGCACATATTTGTGTTTGAGTGCTTCCAAAATCTTAATAGATATGACTATAAGAACTAAAACCTGCAATAAATGTATATTTTTGGGGGATTTTTGTAAATTAAATTATTTTCATTTACAGTCCATAACTGCATGCAGACTACTAGAAATGCTCAGAGAAGAATTGAGTGTTGGGTCAGGAGGCAAGATGGTTCTCTCCGCACACTCACTGGTATTGGTTTTAAATTCTTATGGTACCACATGTAATATTTTAACTTTATGCCATCCAAGCCTCGGAAAAAGACCCAGTCCCTTCCTGAGGAATACACACTGTATAAAAAGAATGGAAGTTAAGTATAATTATCATAGGTTTTGTGTGATTACATAGTATAGACCCAAGATACCCTTTTGGCATTTGTGTGCCACTGAAGTCTGTAATCTCTGTGTCTGTTTTGTTGCTAAACCCAGCTGGAAGAGGAGCATGGAACAACATTTTATATTATTGCTCAGTGTTACTCTTAATGTTTTCTTATGTTTCCTCTCATCTTTCTTCCTCTCCCTTGTGAAACAGGTAAGTGTTGTGTGTTCAAGATCAAACCAACACAATGGGGAAGGTTCAAATTTGGTAATTTGTGATAATGATAGAAAATCTCTTGATAGTTATTATTTTGAAGCTGCCATACGTATATATCAGAAAGGCTGAATTACTTTGTGATCTCATGAATAGTAAGTATTGTAAAGCAATGTTTGTCTTCCTAGTGAATTTCTAATGTCAACATTTCTTTGCGCAACATTAGAAACCCGTGTTCTTTTCCCATGGAAAGTCTAACAGATGGTTTTTTTTTTTTTTTT
>VXAU01006103.1:2291055-2380279 GCA_013399695.1 Formicarius rufipectus | reverse complement strand
TTTTTTTGTTCACAAAGGTGTTCAATTATTTATATGCTACTTTGCATCTCATCATAAAAACAGCTCAATGAACAGATCATGAAGGCTGTTGAGTTTGTGGATAGAATTCTGTTCAGTATTTCCATTCTTATGCCTCAAGCCTCTCTTTCTCCCATCTGTCCTTGCTACTGCCACTTCCTCTGTGTGGTGTCCGTACCTTTCTGACTATCATCTTCTGTCCTCCACTATTTGTTGTCTTTTCTGTCTACAGAATTTCTATTTCTGTAGAAAGTTCCTAATCTTCCACAGCTTACTCATAGTTTTCACATTGTGTTTTGAATCACAAATTTAACAGAAAAATGATAAATTTTCACTCACAACAGTGGTGGCAGGTAGAACTTAAACTTCTATTCTCCGATTAATGTATTTGCAGATACTTATTCCGTCTTGACCCATCTGCTGCATAGCTGGACATTCAGCCTTGTATTCTCTCTCTAGAACTCATGTTTCTTTGCTGTTTGTGGCTTTAAGCAAAATTTCTTAATCCTGTTAGCACAAATGTCCAACATGAAATACTGCTATTGGAGACAAAAAGGTAAATGATTCTTGTATTTCTGTATTATTTATTCTGTTCTGCAGTCTGACAAATGAACTCTCAAGAATTTTCAATGAAGAAATTAAATGTCTTGAAAGACTCTGCTGACCTCAGAATTAATGAAGTAAAGAGCATTGATTTTACTGGTGATAGTTCCATGTCAATTAACAAAAAAATTACTTTGATATATATACAACTCTAGGATAGTGAGAAGATCTGAAGGGCATGTAGAAAAACTCAGGTTGGCAATTTCTTTCTCAAATCAAGGTAATACCCACTGTAATCAGTACATGACCTTTTTCTGCCACTGCAGTACATTTATTAACATTTCAACACAGTGAATTACTGTCTGCATCAATGTGACTTAATTTTTGGCAAACTGTGAAGGTGAGGAAGGTTCTATTTATGGATATATAGTATCTAATTGATATTTAGAATCTATTTGGTTCTAAAATGTGAGTACCCACAATGAGAATTTCCTTTTAAATACATCAAACACCCATTGGCACTCTTCTATAGCTCAGTGTGTAGAGAGAACTTCAATAAGGTGCTGTTGATAGTCTGTGGGATTTTACTAGTAATCCATAGAAAAGGTTGGCAGCAATGTCATATTAGCATGTGTAGAATGCATTGTCATGATTTTGCTGTGTTTTTCCATATATTGAGAAAACCAGTAGTTCATGTTTTGATCTAAAAACCATAAGTTGTTGACAGGTCCTCATTCTTATGATAGTAAATTAATGAAAACTTGTCATACCAGTATTACCAGTTAGAATATTTTCTGGGTGTGATGGTTTGGTTTTTTCTTGTTTGTTTGTTTTGGTTTTGTTCTGCAAATGGAAGATGGGCTAGTTGGAATTGGGAGCAGATATCTCAGCACAGAATGGTCAAAATTGAGCTAAAGGAAGTTAAAAGTCTTGAAAGCAAAGCCAGAAATGTGGTAGTTCACAAGGACAGAAATGAAGGAGCCCAAGAGAGCAGTGAAGAGGAGGATAAGAAAATTGTTTAGATTAGTATCACTGAGAGGAAGTTGCATTTGCAAAGTCCAGAAAAAAGAAGTATGCGGTAACAGTTTGACAATGTAATATATTGAAAAAGATTGAATAATGTAAGAGGAGAATCATATCTTAGATTTGACTCACAGTGCCTGCAAAATGTAGATGCATGATAAAAAGGAGCCTGAGAGGAAAAATGGGTCTGAATCAGGATAAACCAGTGCCACCTTCTAATCCTGAAAGTTTCAGATTGCTGAACTTTGAAGTTTTGTTTAGTAAAATAGAAATTTTACTAAACATATTACTTAAGAAAGAGTTTAGTTGCATTAAGCATGCATACAGTTGAGACTTGCAACAAATTAATGAGATGAATTCAAAGTTGATTCAAGTTAAAGCAGTTCAATTTCTCATCAAGTCTAAATTTTGGATGGATTAAGTACTGAAACAGGAGATTTGGGCAAGTTTTTTTCACAAAGAGAATTTCTAGATAGTTAGCTGTTAGAAAATCAAATTTCATATTGGTAGTTAAATCAAAGGTATGAACTTAACTCTGTTCTCTTTTTCTTTCTTGACCTTAGTGACTTGTCTGGGGTCACTCTGTGAGTCAGTGGCTGAGCTGGAAATAAACCTGAAGAATTATTACTCCCAGTCACAGACACTAACCACAAGACAATCTTTCTCCTCATTTCCCTTTTAATGGACTACACTTGCATTGAGCATTCCACACCAGTCAACAGGGGAAAATTATTGGCTATAGTTAGACAAGCGTACTAAAGAGTATCTCAGAGTTTATGGATGAAAACAGCTATAAAAATGCTCAGTTTTATTATTATTATTTATTGTTTGCAAACATGGAGATTCAATAAAAGTTTACAGATAAAGGAGACCCAGTGCAGGGCTTAAGTTTCCCCTTACTTCCCTTTTGTTCCAAAAGCAATATGCATTAAAATATTTAGTTGAAAGAGGTTGCTATCAACATTTTTTTGATAATTATTCTTGGAAAAAGAGATAACAATATGAAAGAACTCATTATGAAAAATAATCTTCAATTATTCCCATTCTTAGGTTGTCTTCTTTACCTAGTAGTTGTTACCTAGTTCTCTGCTTAGAATATAAAACAGGCCCTTTAGTGAAATCCAGAGTACCTGCAGTCATGAGTAATCTGTGAAGGGTTTTCTGTCACTGCCAGGTCATTTTCAGTTCTCTGGATGCCAGTTCACTTCTCCACACTGAGACCAGTTCCCCAGTTCTTCAGGTGGCTTGCCCTGCTGTTGTTGCCAATCAGTGTGAGCGAGTGGTGGGAATGGGCTGTACCATCAAGGGCCACTCAACATGAGCAACCCATAAAAAGTAATGGCTGTGGTTTTCTTCTGGGTATTCCACTGACTGAAATGTAAATCATATTTGACAGTAGACATCTACACTGCAAGTTGAAGTAATTGAGAATAGGGATTAAAATCTAAGGTTAGCAGGTTATGAAACTTCAGTCATTACTGCACAAGTTGAGCAAGGATATCACAGCATGGTCAGCTCACTGAGTAAACACACAGAAGGAAGACTGTCTTCTTGGAGACGTAGTCACAAATTAGAAGAAACAGATCTTCATATCTAACAGAACCTGGCAAGGGTTGTAGGGCTTCAAAAAAAGCCACTAAAGATCAGGCAGCAAGCGTTTGTTTGGCATATCAGTCCTGTAAAGGAGTTGTAGAGACGTGCTATTCAGCTGGCCATGGAGAGCAGAAAATAACCCACAGGGGGTGTGATCGTGAGGCTGGAGGGCAACCCTTCATCATGTTCAAGAATTGGAAGCTGCTTCAATGAGAGGGCCTACACCCATGCATTCAGGGTGCTGGAAGAATGCAACATCTATCAAGTTACAAAACAAGGGACCGGTGGTGTAAAATACTTACTGATGCTCCCAAGAGCCACATAGCTCTGCAGCAGCCGGTGTATAGTTTCTGAATCTGAATCTCAGTCCCTTTAATTTGTGGAAGTATCTCAGTAAGCCCAGGGTGGTGAAATGGGGAATTTGTGCTGTTAATAGATAGGATGCCGGTATTGCTAAGAAAAAGTGAATAAATTAACACGAACAAGCAGTCCAGTAGTACCACTGCAGACATGAGACAGGTACTTTTGAATACTCTGTGGAAGTGAAATCATATGCAGGAACATAACATATGTACTGGTATGTCTGGTATTGCTGTACTTGAAAAATGTGACCAAAATTACAGGTTTGTGAGGAACTGCAGACAAGTACAAGTGTGTTGTTGTGCCTTGAACTATGTGGAGCTTCTTGTCATTCATCATGTCCACACTGTGTTTTCTCAACTTAAAGGACTTTGTCTTCCCTTTCTGTTTATTTATTACAAAAGTATTAAGAGTATAATCAACCTCAGTTGACCAAGAAACAGCGATTTTAATGCCTTCTACTCCTTGGTCATTTGTGTGACTCATACACTTAAGTTTTGTTTATTCTTTAATGCTAAATCCCAGTAGAATGAGAAATAAAGCAAACCTTAGAACCTAACACAAACTAGAGTCAACAAGTAGCAGAATCCAATAGCAAATTTCAGGCTTCACTTGACTACAGATTAATTCTGCATTCTAACTGTGCTCTCTGGTTCATTAACAGTCCAGTTTCCTTTGTGTTTTTTGAGCACTACATTTAACTCTAAGACATCCCAGTTTATTTCTGCATAAACTTATTCCACCACAACATTCCAGCAGCAGACACCAGGCTTAGAGAAATGGAGCATTCCCCCCCCCTTTTATTACCTCCCTTCCAACATATTTCTCAGCAAAGGAGCAAAAGAGTTTTGCTGTCAGCTTCTGTAAGGCAGTTTTTCACCAAGCATGCATTAAAAATAAGGATAACGTGTGTGAGTACATCAGTAAAAATAGCATGTTTCCCTTTCCCTCCCTCCTTTTTTATTTTTTTTTAATTTGCAAGCCATTTGGTTATTTATCTTAAAAGTCATTAATATTGTTATGGCACTCTCTAATCTCAGTAGAGAGACTTAACCTATTAAATAGACTCAAGGGGTGGGGAGAACCCTGCAGCATAGCAGGAAAACCAGGCTTGTTTTGCAAGGTTCAACCTCTCCACTCCTTAAAAAGGTGCAATTCATAACTAGTAATTTGAAAATAGCATGGAGAATTATTTTAATGTGAAAATGAGTACAGTAAAATTCACTGAATGTGAAATTATTGTGCAGACTTTTAATATAAAGTAGAAATTATGTAAACTGTCAAGCTTTGGGTTTGCAGGCTGATCAACTGGAGTGAGATCTCCTAATCTCCAGGTGCATGAGGTTTTATTCATTTCTCTAAAGTATTATATCACAGCTGGAAACAGCTGAGGATGATCTGTGGCACTTAGTGTAACAATTCCCAGATAAAACACATTTATTTTGCATCTGTGAGATGAGAACATTTATTTGATACATTTCTGGTTATTTTCCTTGGATAAACAATATTCCACAAGTGAAAGGCTTGTCAGATTGCAATACAAAGAGTTAGCCACGTTTTCTCTGTGGAGGGGGGATGGTTTTTGTTGTCCTTTAATAAAAGGTGAGGGCTGCAGCGTGATTCTTCCACTCTGTTCTGCCCCACACGCCTGGGTCACAAACGCGTAATGGGAATGTGGTGTGACTCATGTTGCCTTCTCAAGCTGCTCCATAGGCAAATGTCAAGGGACTCAGGCCCGTCTCCAGAGCTCTGCTCCTGGAATTATCTCTGCTTTTCATATGGTGGCTGTGTAATGTACAACACATAAACTAAGCAGGGAGCATAACCTAGTTACTCCCACTTCCCCCTCAGTACCTGGAGTACAAGGCCATAGAAGCAGTTCATGCTACCTGCAAATACTTTCACCCCTCTAATGTGCAGCCATGAAATGCATCTTCACCAGATTCCCCTGTAGCCTGGTGGACAGGCACTCTGACTTGTGTTCCACTAAATTTTAGATACTTAACTGAAACGCTCAAAGGTGTTCAGGATCTTATCTCAATAATGAATGAGAAGAGAAGCAGTTCTCCAACAACCATACTTACAGGTAATTTGCCCACAGGATGTACACACATAGATGCCCTCTCAATCCAGAGAGATACACAAAGAATTCTCTCCAAGTTTAGGAAAGCATTTGAAATTAGATGGAAGATTCTCCTGAGATGCGTGACAAGCGTGTTTGTTTTGGTTTTGCCCAAGGAAAGATTCAGATTCCATCTCTTCCATTCCTGTAGGTATGTTAACCTACAGGGCACTGTGGAAGTTGTTCTTGTCACCCACCATTGGACATGGCTTTTGGATATGAGTCCTACTGCAGGTGTGGTCCCTGAATCTCAAGTGGAGGGAGCCACTAAGCCCTTGCTCAGATGCTTTTGCTTCAGAGCATGGCAGGAATTTGTAGACGACTCTGTTGTCCAGCTGTAGGTTTCTCCTTGTTAACTTAGGAGCTTTCTAGGTAATTCTTAGGAAGCTTTTGGTGCTGGTGATTTTTTTTTTTTTTTATGGTGTTACAGAGTTCTTTATTAAAAGAAAAACAAGCGTATGCCACTGCTGCTCTCTGTGAGCTGGTTTATAGAGCAGCCATGCTCACAGTCACACACTTGCCTAGACTAGGAAGGTTTCTGACACATCCCAGACCCCTTCAGGCCTTCATCTCTGTTAAAGCTGTTCTCTCTCCTGCTCTGCAGGATAAAGGGTAATACTCTTTTCACTCCTCATTCCAGTTCTGGAGTGCAAACAGGACTGATAGCACCCACAGGAGATTACTAATCACTTCTGGCAGCTTGGTATTAATATACCCATCACAGCATCAAATCCTTGTGCTGTGAAAAGGAAATGCATCTTCTTAAAGCTCTTAGCCTGGAAAACACAATTTAGTTGTGAATAGGGATATTTCTGCTAGAAATATAATCTCCTTTCCTCACTTTACAGTGAAGACAGTCACCTAGCTGCTTTTATTTGCAGTTGTAAGTCTGTAGTAAACTGTATGACTTAAGCATGTTATTTATCAATTCAATACCTAAGTCATGGCCAACTGAAAAGAAGCCAGATCTTTGCTTATCTGAAAATGTTACTCAAGTGAGCAGAAAGATCATGTTTGCATGACCTTTTGACCTCACACTGGAAGCATTGAAGAGTAAGTGAAATTCCAGTTGTTGATAAGTAGCTATGTCATTTAATGTTGTTAGAACTTGTGGGCCAATCTAATAGAACATGTTTTTGAGAATTATTTTTTTCTTCACCTTAAGAAGTGATGATATTGTAATATCAGAAGAAGTTGCAGCAGCATTTCGGTCAATGTAGTACAAAGTGCTGTGCTGTAATTGGAAGTAAAGCACATGCTTAAACATTCTCTGTCAAGCACACAGCTGGGACTTGCTGAGTAAGGAGGTCCTAAAGTAGGAGATGAAAAACTGTCTGTTCCTTTCTTGATGTCCCTAGTTTAATTTCTTAAAAATGTAAGGTATGGTGTTTTGGGTATTTTGGCTTGGTTTCAGATAATGTGGAAGAAGAGAACTGCCTCACCCGATTTTGTAGTAACACAATTCCACTGGTATCTGTTTAGCACAACTCACTTGCAGACCTTGTAAATAAAGGAAGATGAGCATTGTCTGTCTCTTAAGGGGTTGCCACTGATGCCAGACGTATCACCTGAGCTGGTCCTTACTTCTGTTCAAAGCCATGGTGCGATAAAAGCTTTTTGGTCTGCTGTAGGGCAGAAAATACAGATGTGATCTCCCTTGTCTTTAGTACCACTACTTCAAAGAGCGTCCTCGGTTTAGTAAAAATCATAGTAATATAAAACTCCATAAAATCAATCCCTTAGAGGGTTCAGCAAATAACTGGCAGCAACGTGCTTGAAGCCTCTGTCTCTGAACATTGTGTCAGTTTTTCAGTATTATGTTTTTATTATTCTTAAAAGAAGTGATATATTTGAATAAAGTAATTTTCTACCAACTCTTGCAACATCACAACTGCATTTCTAAGAAGAACTAGTTTGGTATTGAGAAGCCTAGGTATTTTAGGTTGCATGAAAATTGAATTAACTAAGCATTTAAAAGTGTAATTTATTTTAAATTAATATCTAATGCATCCACTCTACACAGGACTCAAACAATTCAGTGAGATTTACTACATACTTGACATCAGTTCCTGGAAAAATACTGGAAGGAATCACTAAAAGCACCTGTAAGCATCTAGAAAAATAAAGAAGATGAGGGATGGTAAACATAGATTTGCCAAGAACAAAATGTGTCAAACCAATTTAATTTTCATCTCACCTAGAATAACAGGTCTTGTGGGTAAAGGACAGGCAATAGATGTCATATATTTTGACTTCAACAGAAGAAATTATTGTAGTTGGATAAAAAACTATTGAAAAAACTATAATAGGGAAATGTTATTAATATTTCACTGTCAAAAAAAAAGTGTGTGTCAAGAATGTGCTTATTAAATCAGTAGATGACACCAACGTGAGAAGTACTGAAAGCACTTGGAAAATAGTGAAGCAGATCAGGAAAAAATGTTATATATAATGTGATTGCATAGTGAGAGTTACTTGGGAATGTAATGATGTTGCAATAAGTAGGGAATGCCTCAGTTTTGTTAATCTTTAAAATAAATTGTGGGCAAATAAAAAGCATGGCTGTTCCTTGCATTTGCTATTTTTCTTGATGATTGCAATTGAAAAAGATTTTATTTTTAGTGTCCATTTTATCCCTCAAGTTGTGATATTTCTGTCTAATGACTTGGGTGAAAGTTGATGCAAATGAAAAGGGACATAATACCTGTTTGAGAAAAGTGCAAATACTTCTCTATAAAACTTTAAAGCTATTTCATATCACAAATGCCTAAACTTAACTTTTAATGTTTCAGCTGCTCTACACAGTTATAAGCTTTTTCTTGTATTAACTGATATTTTATCATCTAAGGAGGAAAACTGTAATTTATTGGATCATTTGGAAGTATCAGAAGAGGCATCCTACAGTAAAGCAATTTTCATTTCCATGTAAGAACAAGAAAGCAAATATTCCTGCTAAAAATAGTTCAGCATCATATTTGAACACTGTTGTTAAATGGATGCTATCCCTTTTCATGATTTTGTTTCTATACCCTATATTGCTTTGTATATACGTCCAAAATGTGCTCTCTCTATATGCATGTTAATTACACATACTTGGGAGCCCGACGTTTTATAAAAGCTTTTTCTCAAATCCTCTTTCAAGAAGCTACTATTAGTTTAAGAAAATTATTTACTTATATTCACAAAAGAAATATGGAAGGACTGGAACTCAAATTGTGTTAACCTCATTAAAGAAATAGTAGTTAGTGTAGGAGAATTGTGGGGTTAAGCAAAGGATTGCCAAACAGTTTCCTTTTATCACATCAAAATTATTGGTCATGTGTGATCAAATCTTAGCAAAAAAAGGCTTCCAAATTTTGGTAAACTTTAAAATAACTGTGGAGAATATTTTTAATAGTTTGGTTACCATGTTAGTATTTAATTTGTGGTGTTTCTAAACAATACATTTTTAATATTAATCCCATTAATATGTTTTACCATCTTCTTCTTGGTAAGATTGTTTTATCTTCACTGGAATCATCATAGTTTCTTTAATCAGATGAACATTTAATGTGCTCTTGGCATGAATTAATTTTAAATAAACCATTAATAAGTCAAATCTCTATGGATTTCTTTATCTTAAAAGTCAAGCCTCTTCCAGCAAGGAGTTTGTGAGGGATCCTGTCATTTCAATTTATTGTAGCATTTTCAACATTATTCATAAGAAGAAGAAAACATTGGGCTAGTCAGACTGTAATTATATATCTTTTTCCTGTTTGATGCACTTAGGAGACAGTGTAAAATCTCAGTTTCTGTAAAAGCTCGGGTATAATATACCATGTGTTCTAGTTTCCTGGCAGACATTAGCAAAATGGGAACCTTCCTTTATTTATCTATCTGTCAAAATGTTTGTGTTGTAATCAAGTGCATGTTTGCTCTTCAACTGGTTGATGAGATGCTGTGACAGTTTTTGCATTGATACTTCAAAGGTCTGATTTGTAGAACCGACATGGTGCAAGTGTGGAAACAGGAATTCTAATTAAAACCTGAAAACCTGCCTTGGTAAACTACAGCCTTAGCCTTCTGTCTGCTCTGTCCAAGAGAAACAAAGGAGGGAGTATGAATATACTGGCAGTTGATTCAATATTGTCAGTGGTCACTCTTAAAATGGTAAGTTAAGCTTGCCTTGAATTTATGTATAAACTCCATGAAAAAGCTGTAGCTTGCAGCTCTCGTGGAGGGAGGGATGATCAGCGACCAAAGCGTATCTGTGCTACTTTTTCGTGCACTGATTATAAAGCTGGGAAAAGTTGGGCAAGCATTTAGGCTGTTCAGTACCAAGCAGAAGTAGTAAACTTGAAAAGGCACACTTTGTCAGTGTTTAGTTGTATTGATACCAGTTATACCATTTGGGAGAGGGTAGTTTGGTGCTTGTGGGGATGGAGTGGTGAAGGCTGAGATATTCTCTCCAAGGAGAAAGAAGTCAAGACTGGAGAGGTGTAAACTGACCTTTCAAAAGAAAGGTATTTCTATGCTAATTGCTCAGTCTGAACTTAGGAAATCTGACAGTGAGTTTTATCTATACTCAACAGTTTTACCAAAGATGTTACATTGTCCTCCAGTGGTTACTGCCCTTAACTGAAGTCAGTGACTTTTCCCATTTATTGTAGATTGTAGCTCTGTAACCTCTTGCAGGTAGCCTTTTGTTTCATGGACAGTATTCCTGAGTGTAGAACATAAAGCCCTTGAATGGAAGGCATCTCTTGTATAAGTTTGTGCAGCTGGAGTTCTGTTTCTACATAAAGTTGACACTAGTCTTGTAGGTGTTTACTTAAAACTTACAGAAAATCAGTTTGCTTTGAATTTTAGACTCTGATGTATTTTAAACTGGAAATAGACAAGTGGGTACAAAATTTGGTAGGGATATCTACCCTGAGGGAAGAGCTGTCATTAGTTCTGCTAATTAATTTGAATAATACTTGGGGACTTGGGGAGGAATAAGGCCTTGCTCCAGCATAACACCAGTTCAACTCCAGCTGTTACTACCAGTTTCCAGGAGTCAAATGGGGCTACAGCCTGCCTTCCACTTGGAGCACTGTGTGTACTCCACAGGATCAGTCCATCCATAAACAGGTGTCTACATGCCTCACTCTTCCCAAGTTCTCTTTATTATCCCCACAAATAACGGTGTGTTATTAATGAAATGGTGGTAACATAACTTCACATTTTAAACAAACTTTAGCCTTTTGAACAAACTGCATTTCTGTTTTCTGCACAACAGATGGGGTTGATTTTTCTTCCACTGGATTATGGAGACAATGTTTTTCTTAGGTCTAGACCTTTTTCTGTATTCAGAAGTGTTGCTCTCTACATGAGTTTCAAAACAAGACATTTTCCTGTGCCATTGCTCATTTTGGTTGTGTGTTGAGGATGTTTTCAGCCTGAGCCATTATTGTCAGATGAAACTTTATTTTTGTTGAAGCTAAAGGTTTTAGAAAAAAACTTCCAAAGGAACATATAGAATAACCTGAAGACCATATAATTGGATGGGATTTATGAACTATTTCTATCCTGTGGTTACTTCCAAAAAAACTTGTCAGCTTTTTGCTTCAAAGAAGCTGACAGTTTCTACCATGGTACAATTTAAATATGCCTGCAAACATGCAAATGCAGTCAAAGATAACCTCTTACTACCATTAAAAACTAATTGATCAGGTCAAATGACAGAGGAGGCCATGTGGGGCTAAACCAAAGTCTGGAGTGGATTCTTACTGATTTATTTGTACTCATTTTCTTTGCTGCTAAATCACAGCTGTATATGGGGAAGATCCATGGGTATTCCCATGTAATATGATTCTGTAATGATAAGGTCTTTTACAAGCATTTTTCTAAGCAATTACTTTTGCCTTATACAGTAGTTTCTAATATTTTCTAACCTAGTTATGGTACACTTCTGTGTTGATATTGCCTACTTTTCTTGCTCTGCCTGTTCTATTTCTGTCCATCTTCAAGTCAGGAATCCTGAATACCTTCCATATACTTTTGTTTTGATAGGTGCAGTCTTCTAGTTTTTGCTGTGTTATTTTAGTTGGTTTGTTTGGTTTTCATTTGTTTGATTGGTTGGTTGGTTTTTTGGTATGTTTGTTTTTTAACCCCTTAAAGCAATCTGGCATAGAAGATGGTTATGGTGATCAGAAATTTGTTGTGTTATGTTAAATGTAATGGGGTTTTTTGTCACTGATATGAAGCAAATTAAAAGTATAATTGACAGATACCATTAAAAGGTATTTTTATTGTGATTAGGGATTGGGGGCTTTTTTTTTTGGTCATTTTGCTACTTCTCAGGCTATGCTTGTTGAATGTGATCACTTCTTTGTGTGTATCCATACACAGAGCTAAGTATTTTTATGTACTAGAAGGTGCATATAGTCTTTTTTTCCTATAGTTTACCTATATATGAGGAGTGAGTAAGCATTCTTGCAGTGATGTTTTTAGGGGCACAGACTATGTCAGTACTTCTAAGTGCATGGCCTTGACTGGTGTTTTTCTATCAAGGTGATTTCAGTTTTGCTGATGTAAATGAATCAAATACCCTGTGGTGAAATAGAAAATACTGTTCCAAAGGAATTTTTTAAATATTAGCCTTGACTTTAGAAGTGTACATATGTGTAATGATTGATATTTTTGGATATGGTTGATTATAGTAATTCAAGCAGACCACATAATATGTCAAACCTTATTAGATACCCACACTATAGGAAGAACCCGTCAACTGTCTGGACCTTTATGTAGATGATACCTGTAACTATAAAATAAGGAACTTTCAGGAATCATGGCAAGACTAATAGAAGGGTGGCTAAGGAAGTGCTTAAGCAGACTAGCATGCATTGCAGTATTTGCAATCATTGCACTTGGCCAATAGATACACCTGGATTTCTTGCCTAGCCTAGTATAACAGTGCAGTGGTTGCTGCTGCAGCCTCCTCAGTGGAAATGGGGCCAGGGCTGAAAGACTGGGCACAAATGCTGAGCTCTAATACCTAGTGTTCAGTCTCCTTGTCTCTGGCACACGAGACCTACAGCTGGGTGCACCATAGGAAGACTAAGGAAACAAAACAATAAATGTCTGAAATAAAATATTGAGTAAGTTGGGCAACGGGAGCTGATGAAGTGAATGCTCACTTGTCCTTTGTACAACTATTAATAGGAGAAAAGTGAGGAAAATTACCCTTAAATCACAGTAGTCTTCTAACTCTAGTTTGGAGTAATCTTCTGAAGATACTAATGCCCTGTGTTAATGGAATGTTTGCTTAGGATATAAAAGAGACTAGTTCAATGCTGTCATTAGTATGACAGGGCTCTGACTCTCCTGCCCTGCTGCAACTCTCCTCTTGTGCAGTATAAAGCACAAAAAGTGAGAAAGTAAGGGAGAAGGAAAGAAAACACAGGAGTGATATGAATCCTAGTGACTCAGCTGCTGTATTAAACAAAGACAATTTGCTGTAAAATACAAATGGTCTTGTAAGGGGGGCTGTAAGGCCTCATAATCCCTGCTCCTCCCCGCTGCATCCTCTCTCATAGTTGGATCCACCTTAATAGGAGATATGGCTTGGAATAATTTTGGGTAGTGTGAAACATTGGACTTCAATCTTCTACTCCGTCACTTCTGCATTTTGTGCAGGTCTTTATGCTGGTGGTAAATTTTATTTTGAGAACATGTACTAGACTGAGGCTGCAGAGGTATATAGGCAAAGAGCACTCCATTTATTTTTGAAACTGGATGGTCTTCAGGGCCATGATATTTTTTAGCAAAACCTGAGTGAAATGGCAAACATAATGCTATCTGTAAACCAAGGGAAGGAGAAAGAATCCTGGCATCACATGGTTGTCAGTTTAATTAATTTTTTTAGGAAAGCATTGGAACAAATCAATTTTTCTAAGCAACTAGAAGATTTTAATGATGTGTAATAACTGTAATCAAGAAATCAAGGTTAATCAAGAAAAAATGTGTCATAAGTGTAATTCTGTATTCTGACAGCTTAACTGTTCTGATAGATAGAAGGGAAGCTATAGATGTCTATATAGCTATACATTATAAGATCTATCAGAATGGACAGACACATCAAATGGGACTTTTCAGGAGCCTGGCTTAGTCCAATTACTATTCTATAGTTTCATTAAATACTTAAATACTGAAGGACAGACTTCTTGTTCAGTGTCCAGGTAATGACAGCAATGTTAGGAATCATATGAGGATGTTTGGATGACAAGGTCTGAATTCTGTGAGTATAAAATCATTGTAGTCATTCTGTTCCAGAAAGAGTATGGGAAAATTAGTAAGCTTAGCTGGGTTGCTATGTAGAAAGGACAGATTTAAACTTGTATATTTAGATTGGAGTAATTAACTGTACAAGCAGAGGATGGGAATCAGCAATATAAGAAATACAATCCTTAGGCATCAGCAATACAAGAAAAAATGTGAGTTAATAGTCAATTTAAACTTGAACTTAGGTAAACAATGTCAGGGATGTTAAACACCATCTAGACTGTCTGACAGGAAACACTGTATGAAAAACCAGAAGGAATTATTTCTTGGACCTCCTAGGGTCAAAAAGGGTATGGACCAATTTAGGAGAGTTCAGCAGAAAAGAACAAGAGTCCTCAGAAGTCTGCTTAAAAAAAAAAAAAAAAAAGAGAGAAAGGAAAAAAAAGGACTAAAAGGGTTGAAGGAACTGTTGTTTGTTTGTTTGTTTTGAATTCAGAGAAGGTAAGACTAAGGTATCAAATAACAGCTTGCAAATACATAAAAGGCTGTTGCAAAGAGGTAGAGAATACATTCGTGGTCTTTCAGAGTGAAATCAGTGAGAAACACACTTGAATTGCAGCAAGGACGATTTAGGTTATAAATCAGAAAGAAACTTGTAAAAATAAGGATGGTGAAGCCTTGAAACAGGTAGTCTAAACTTAATGTGAGATTTCCATTATTTGAAGTTTCAAGAACAAGTATCTGTACTTGTTATTTGGTATATTGGGAATGTGGCAGAAGCAAGGAGAGCTCTTTATCCCAGAGTAATAGATGCATCAAGAACATCTATTAGCTTTATGTTGGCTTCTTGATGTACCTGATACATGAAAATACTAGGATGTGATGCAGTTAAATATGTGTTGAACTTGGAAGAGAAGCGTAACTTAGTCCCTTCCTCTCTTATTCTTCTGTGCAAAGGCATTTCTATCTTTTAGTCTTTCAAAGGTGAGGTAGAGAACAAATTTTCTTGCGGATTACTTTCCTCCTAAAAGGCTGTTTCAGCACTTGGCAGCTCAGAGCACAACACTTTCACTGGAGAGCTGTAGTTCTGTCCTAACCCCATCCTAATGGCTCCTCTGGGCCCAATGCTTGTCAGCCAGGGCTTGTTACTGACTTTGATTTTCCAGAACCTGACAGCAAAGGTCCTGCAAATTCCAGCCTTGTTACAGTCTTGTTTCTATGTCTCAGAACTCCTTTAGTGGCACTTTTCTTGAGCTTCTTCTCCTATTTTTTTATTTGTCTTTCCCCACTTTTTGCTTGTGCAACCCTGTCTGAGTTTGTATCAAATGCTGGTCTTAAACATCCGGTCCAAAGCCATCTCTCTGCTTGGTCCTGCTTTTGTTGGGAAAATAGATCTTTTCTGGTCTTGTTCTTAAACAGCAAAGGGTTTCACTTCAGGTCAGACTGTTTATCTGAAAGGCACTTCACAGATAAAAAGAAGAATTGCTGTATTTATCTTGCAGTAACAGCAACATCCAGCAAATAATGCTGCCATCTCCCTTGGCTCCAGTGCCTGGGACACAAACAATCCAGCTACAGAAAGCAGTTCATGTCACTATAGGCTCTCAGTTTAAGCACTGTCTATTAAAGAACATCTACATGGCCAATTTTTTCCTTATTTTCCTCCCTCAGGAGAAAAAAAGATCCAACTGCTTTGCAGTGGCAAAGGTTCTCAGTCCCAACAGATGGAAAAGCTGTCATCTCTCTTCCCCAGAAGTTGAAAAAGCACATTCATCAGCTTTTGGAACTGGGTGCAAAAATCAATAGGTCCTACGTTGTTAAAACCATTCAAAACTGTAGCTTCATCATATATGAAAGACAGCTTAATGCAGTGAATAAGAAAAGAAAAAGGCGTCGCAGTAGGAAAACTCACTAATTTCAGTATTAGCCAGAATATTCGCTATTAGCCTACTTAAATATTAGTATGAACCAAAATATAATTTTTTTTCCCTCTAATCCAAAACAGACTTAATTTTAAAACCCAGAAAGAATTTCTCACATTTCTTATCTTCTAAATACATACTTACCTCAAAATTCAATTTGTCACTAGCTTAGCTAGTGCTGTGTGCATCGTTAGCTGTGAAGGAATTGCTTGTACAACCTGGGCTTGTTCAGAAGTGACTCCAAGGCCAGAAAGAGCCAAATGGGTGCTGCTTCACTGACTTTCTGATTTTGAACTGATGTAGTTGAGCCTCTACTGCAGTATCCTCCAGTGGTGACATTTCAAGGTAGTGGAATTAAGTCTAATATAAACACATCAAAACTTTTGGCAAATATGAACTTTCTTTGCTCAGACAAGATGAGAGTAGTATGGGAAATACTTTTTTTTTCCTCTAACTAATGCCAGTTCATTCACTGAAGTTGGCCTTGGGGGGGGTTGTTTTTGGCTTTGGTTTTGTAGCACCACTATTATAATGTATCATACTAGATCTTACTATAGTCATGAAAACTCATTAATGTTTCTGTTCATATGTCAGTTGGATTATTCACTGTACTTGTAAAAAGCCATTGAAAACAGTTGTTTTGGCATATTAGTAAAGTCTGTGTGTTTGAATAACTACAATAATGGTTTAATACATGAAACTGTATTTCTGGTGATGACAAAGCTCTGAGCAATTTAGCTTGACTTTGAGATCCCAGTTTGATTTTGGAGTGAAGGACCAGTAAATAGTTATTAAAATGTCCTATAGAGAATATCTTCCACTACGAAGTTTTGCTCTCATTTATAATGCAAATTTCACTAGATTTGTGTATTTCAGGATAAGCAGGAATGATCTTTCTTTGTTCAGACAGATTCATCCTATGCTACAGGGAAATCCCCGTGTCTTATCAGAGGTTTTCTTCTGTGGTAACAAGGTATTATCAGTCACATTACACTGACATTGCATTTTATCTTCTACTGGAGAACAAATGCTCTTGCAGTAGCAGATCTCATTCAGTGTATTGTTTCAAGGCAAAGCCCTGAGATAGTCTTCTCTTAATGAGAAACTTGAAATCCTTAGATCTCACTATTGCTTAGGTTTAGGGGAAGTTGTGTTAAAATTCAGTTGTGTAATAAAATGGTCAGTTGGTTAAAGAATTCACTCTTGTAGCTGTAATGTCTCTAAAATTGCACCTTTTTGCTTGTGACTTTGAAGATTAAAGGTGGCTTATGGGGTTGTTAGAAATGGATTTCACAGAAAGCTTTGAAGAAAATCCTGGTCCACTATTCAAAGAAGACAAAAAGCTGCAATTCTTTCTGTGATGAAGTCCACCACTGTGAGATTTGGCACTTGAGTCCCCATTGTACTCTGTACACGCATGATGGGTTTCTGATAAAAGTATGGGCTACTTTCTCATCTGGCATTGTGTGTGTTTACATGTGTGTATTTTAGAGGGTATCTGACATCTCTATCCATTCTTACTGTAAGTGTTCTCTGGATAAATAATAGAAGATCTTCTGAAATTTTTATTATATAAATTAATTGTAGATAAAGGTGATCTTGGGGCTCGAGCTTGGGACTCGTTACTAGAGGAAAAAAATTGGCAGTAGCATTGTGTATGCATATGTATGCATAGTCCTTTCAGAATTTTGTTAAGTTATCCTCAATGTAGTGTTTCCTCTCTTCTTTAATACTTTTTAATAAAGATGTAGTATTCAGTTTTGAGTATTTGATATGTGGAAGTTAAACATAAAAATTAACTAAATGTAGCTTGGTCATATTGCTCATAAGATCATTGAGGAATTTTTTCTGGAGATGGGATGAAAACTGGTAATGCCTGATAAATTACTTTACCTTACATGACTGATGTTACTGGTGGGAAGATGCAATCTCTTCAATGGAAGAATTTTTTACTGAGACCTCTGCATCTTGTTCCTTTAAAAAAATTAATAAGTAAGTAAAAAAGGCAGTGCTCTGATACCAATGTAGCTTAAATAATCCTAGTGTGGTCTGTACTCATTAAAAATGTCACAGTCTTATGGCTTATCTTACTCTTTTCTTCTGTCAGACATATTGGCAGGTATTTTATTTCTTCTTGTCTCTTAAAATTCTTTGCTACTGGCCTAAGGTATAGCTTCACTTAAAAGGAGTGTGGTGCAGAGAAGTCAATTGAGTTACACTTCCATATGGGCATGAGAGCATCACAGCTGGTATATCATCACATCTGCAAAAGATATGCAGGAATTTAGTTGCTGTGTGATTTGATTTCTTGGGGTCTGGATCCATGATGATAGGTTAATATATCAGGTTAATATCCTGCTGTTTAACCCTTGGATGTTCAACTGAATTTGGGGCACATCATACTGAACACTGACCGTCTTTACAGATGGATTAGAAGAATGGAAGCATTTATTACTATGCTGGAGGGATATTTTTACACTTGTCTGTTGATGGATTTTCCATTGGGCATTTGGTAAGGGCAGATCACAGAGGGGGTAAGGGAGAAGACAGATGGGAACAGCAGGGAGGATTCAGAACCTGAGCACAGCGAAATCATTTATCAAGAGAATAAGAACGGCGGAGGCACTCGGGTGGTGGGTGTGTGGCAGCTGCTGCTCTGAGGATGCAGGAGCTGCAGCAGGGAAGGTGCTCAAGACATACCATGTGTATGCTTTGAATGTTCAACAGCAGTTAAGAAGGCAGTTGAGGATGAAACCTTCAGTCCTGTCAGAGTAGCAATAAATTTTTCCAGTGTATTTTTCGAGTGGATTTGTGTGTTGTTACAGGGACTTCACAGATGCAGTTAGTTATCCATCCTGGCCATGGCTTCTCAGGTGATCAAGTAATACCAATGCTCTAAAACCTTATCAGCATTTAATGTCAGCAATTAAAGGCTGTACCCAATATTCCCTTGCGCTCAAACTAAATAAATTCCTTTTTTCCTTGGGCATCCAGGAAAGACTTTCACATCTTTGTTTCATTTGGCTGAGCAAGTAATAGAAGAGGGACACCTAGACTGAATGGCTGCAATTTGGTTTTTTTTTAAACTCTAAAGGTAATCCTCTCAAACAAGCAAAAATCATGAGTAACTCCAATGCTATTCAGTGGATTTGTGAGTTAGATGACAGTTTTCAGTTAATTTTGGTTCACCTTTTAGCTTGTGAGTTCAGGCAGCGCTGAAATATTTTGTAGAATAGTAAAGAAGTCCAAATTGTGACAAATTAAGACACTCCTTTTCTCGTAGAAAGCTACATATTTGGGGACATTTTGTATATATACTTTAAAAATATTTTAAAGTAATGCAGTCTCATTAGTTTGTCAGAATAAATACCAAGATGTGGTGTAACTATGATTTATGAGTACAGTAAGAGGGAGTAGTTTTCCAGAAACACTAAGCCAGACAATTTAAACTTCATACTGCATGCAAATTTTAATGGGCTATGACTTTTGCCTCTTGAGGCTCCTGGCTTTGAGCTCTTGATTTATTCTATAGTATAAAATGTACTGTAGGCAAATACTAGTTAAACTTGAGAATAATAAGTAGTATTGCAGCCTTTACTGCTCTGATTTCAGTCTAGGAGTTGTGATGATCCTTTTCATTAGAAACCTGTGAATCAATGACTCTCAAAAAAATTTCTGGGCAAACTAAGCTAACACTGACATCTCAAATCCTTATTAAAAATAAATGGGCAAGGTTAGACCATAAAATGGCAGTAAGCTTCATTTGAAGAATGAAAACCTTCTGTAGACCTGGAAAAACAGGGGACTTGAAAACCATAAACTTTTCATGAGATCTTGATAGATGTATCTGGCTTGTCTGACATCCAAAACAGAATAAACAATTGGAACATGGTCTTTGGTGCACTTATCTGTAGCCATCTGTATCACCATAAGTGGAATCTTTCCCAAACTTTGTGCCCAGTTCTTTAGAACTGACTAACCTTTTTTCAGTTTTCCTGTTCTAATGGTAAGCTATCTCTTTCTTTTTTTATTTTTTTCCCTGTCAGAACTGACCAACTTTGACTTAAGTAGATGGCTGCCAGTTTGTCCAAATTACCTCTTTTAGAAATTATCTTCTTCTGAACTTCTGAGCTAATGGTAATGTTTAGACTAGATCTAATAGTATGGCTGTCACTCACATCACTAGATGTTGGACCTCATCTCTTCCTCAGGGCCTACATGTTTTTTCTTTCCTTTATTCATGCAGATGATATTACTTTTACAGGGGTAATACTTCTTGAATAGCAGCTGCTAGAATAGGCCTGTCAATCTGTCAAATTTTGGTAATTTTCTGCCATTCATTGGTGTTTCTTCATATTGATAATCCAAAACAGGGATAGTTCTCCTGAAGACTATTGTAATACTGCTCTGATTTATTAGTTGTGTGCTAATTTTTGAATGGTATTGAACATCAGTCTTTGCTGTCATTTCCATCTTTTTCTTTTCACGCCACTGAAATGATTTTTTTTTGGTTATTATTTTTAGAGGTTAGGGAAAGTGATATTGAATTAAAGGTAAGAGCGGAATATCCCAAGAGACAACAAACATAAAGGAAATCTCATAAGAAAATGCTCATGTCTAACAGAAAAAACTATACAAGGAATGAAATTAAGTGGTATCTACTCAAAAAAGACATCAAGAGAAGAAGAGGAGAGTTTCTCATGCTTTCTATTTAAAAAACCGAATACATTTATGAAGTGTGACAGAGCTGTCTCTTCTTTTTTGGAGGAAGATAGCTTTTGACCATGAGAATTCGCCGAATTATCAGATCAAACTCAAGCCTTCTTGAGGTAAAGGGAAGTTACTTATGATTCATGAAGAGTATGTGAACAAGAATCATAGAATTTTAGAACCATTAAGGTAGGAAAAGGCCTCAAGGATCAGAGTCCAATCACAAACCTAACACTTCCAGGTTTGCTGCTAAATCATGTCCCTAAGCATCTCATCTGCATATTGTTTGAACACTTTCATGGACACAGTGATTCCCCCACTATCCTGGGCAACCTGTTCCAATGCTTTCTAACCCTTTCAGTGAAGAAACTTTTCCTAATATCCAATCTAAACCTCCACTGGTGCAACTTGAGGCCATTTCCTCTTGTTCTGTCAGTTGTTACCTGGGGGAAGGGACCGATGATCGCTTTGTTGGCCCTGCTGGCCACACTGTTTCTGATACAGGCCAGGATGTCACTGGCCTTTTTGGCCACCTGGGCACACACTGGCTCATGTTCAGCCACTGTTGACCAGCATGCCCTTGTGCTTTTCTGCTGGGCCACTTTCCAGCTGCTCTGCCCCAGCCTGTGGTGCTGCAGGGGTTTGTTGTGACCCAAGGGCAGGACCCAGCACTTGGCCCTTGTTGAACCTCACAGAATTGGCCTCAGCCAACACTCCAAGCTCAGACTTGAAAGTTTGCAAGGAAACTGTAACTGCTGTTGTTGTTTTTTAAGGGAAATGCATAAATTAATAAATCTTAGGCCTGAAGGTCCATTGAACTTTGTGTAATCCATATCACAGAATGTCACCAGAGTGATAAGCTGAGGAGAGTTTATCTGGAGTCTGTAGACAAAGCAGTTTCTTTACAAGATGCTTTGAGTATTATTAAAATATTAGATTATTCAGTCAGAAGAGTTTTACTGAAATATTCTGATGAGGCATATAATATCTAAACTGCATAAGCACTTTGGATAGTATATGTAAGGATTATAGTAAGTCTGATATAGCATGAAATGATAAGAATAGCTGTTCTTCAGTAAGGAACATATTCTGCTCATCACAGGCATTATATTTAGGTTTTAATATAATTTTAGTGTCTAATGTTTAAATATAATTTTATAATACAGATTTCTTTAACTCAGCGTATCTATAATTTCAATAAAAAGAAAAATGCAGTAATCACCAAACAAGAAAGTACTTATAAAAGCAGTTTCCTAGTACTGATAGACTGTTCTGTCTGGAAATTGTGTATTTTGGGATGAGATCCAGCACCAAGCTATACATTTATACCAAGAGATTTTCTTTTGTGCTTTGTTTGCTTTTTAAATTCATACTGAATCAGTGCTGCTCCCACTCCGTGCCTAACAACTTCCTTTTTCTCTTTTCCCCTCGCCCTTGCAGCGTGCAGCATTGCCTCCCGTTTAGAGCAAAGGGATGCAGTCTGTGACTTCATCCATAAGCTTTCTCTCCAACTGCTCGTTACTCCTGACAGCACTTAGCAGTGTGCTGCTGCCTAATTGCAGTCGCTTTTAGAAATTATCTCCATTGTTTTCACACAACAGAAGAACCCAGAATTCCTTTATGTTGTGGATTATCTTGGTAAATTAAAGCAAACAGATGAATTGTGAAGGTGTGTTGCTGTGTACTTGCCAGTGAAATATTATCAAATACAATTCAGAAATACTCCCTTTGCAACTCTGTTGTGCTTCAAGGGGAAATACTTCTATGGGAAACACTGTCAATCAGCTTGCTAAAGTATGACATCCGTGATTCCAAGTTCCCAATTTCAGCTGGGCTCAGGGTTTTATTAATCATGATTCACTTGGGAGGTTTAAATAACCATAGACCCATCTTCCATTCCTGTCTGTCCCTTTTCTCTCAGTGACTGAGATGTTTTTATTTCCTTGGTTTTTGTCATCATGGTGGCTCCTCTGGAGATAGTGCTGAGTTCAGATAATCCATTTCAATTCCGAGCTTCAGACAAGTACACAGGAAAGACAGCAGGGAGTGATAGAAAATGGCATTTTGGAGGAATGGAAAATAAGCAATAAATTTTTAAAACCCAGGTGATGAAGAAGTGGGGGCACACAGGGAAAGAAATAGGAGCAAAAGTATTTCCAGAAATAGGACATCTTTTCAAGTCCTGGATTTGGAAATAGTGGGTCATGCTATGATGTCCTAAATCCTTGCTGCACCTCTTAAAGAGACATTTCACACATGGCTTCAAAAAGGCACTGCACTGCTAGTGGATAAATTCTTTATTAGATTGATTTCTCTTTGATAAGCAAACATCCATTGCTACAACATTAGTCATGTTTCACTGGCAAGCTCATGAATTCATTGCAATCAAAACTGCAAACCAGGGTATTTACTTGTACTCATCTTTTTAGTATATCACAGGTTGCACTAATTGAAATTTTCACAGTGATTTCTAAGTTCAGAATGTAAGTTTAAAGAAATATAGTGATTTAGCAAACTGGCACTGTTGACTTCTCGGTTTTGCACTTACATCTTCTAGCAGTGTACAGCACGCATAATTTATAAAACTGAAATTTCAGGAATGTACTCAGCCCCGTATTAAGATGGTGTTGCAAAGTGAGCTTAGATGATGTCTCCAATTTTCTGCAAGATCTGAGATTTTTTTTTTTACACAAGTGTGGCTTTTTGTGGTTCTGGTTTGGTTTTTTTGATGGGGGTGGGGGCAGTGGGAAACAGTTGGTGGTTTGGGGTTTTTTTTGTTTGTTTATTTGTTGTTTTGTTTTGTTTTTTCCCGAGATGAATTGGATGAATCACAAGGAAAAATTGCCTAAAGTCACCCAGTAAAGTTCGTCGTCCAGTGTCTAATTCTCCCTAGGCTTTTTCTCCTCTGCTTTAAGTATCTGATTGCGTGGTATCACCCAGCAGGTCTGCAGGTGTTCAGGGGGAGGACTTGTAAAGCAGCGGAACATCACCACAGTTGTGGATATCTGGCTCCAGGAATGGCACCCACAATCCACCTTCCAGCACCTGCTCTTTATATAAACCACATGGAGACTGTCAGGTGTCCAAGGTGTGAACTGTGCAGGACTCCCTAGGCCAGCTCAAAGCAGGGCCCAGTTGCCTGGGGCTGCAGGAAGTATTGCAAAGGTGTTGTAGCAGCAGCTGCAGGCTGTCAGTGGTGTCTGAGGAAATGAAGGGAGATCTCAGAAGGAACGTGGTTTGGAGGAAGAGAAGGAGATCTGCATCCATCTGCAGCTTGAATACCTGTGATTCCTGGTTCCTCAAAGCCAGTTTGTGCAAGTCAGATCCCATTACTATACCTCTATCCTGCTTTTGTCTTTCACATACAAGCCTCACCAGCCCCTCTTGACCTTGAAATGTTGATAATCTGCTTATGCCCCTCCTTTAGTTCTTAACCTTTGGCATTTTCATTACAAAATTGAATTGTGCTAATGCTCTTGAAGCCAGGAATCACCTGTGAGTTGTTTGACAAGAAAATGTGAACAAAGACAGGATGCAAGAATGTGTCTGGCCTGAGTGGAGTGTCCCTGGGGTAGTCATTCATCTGTCAGGAGAGAGCGCAGCTCAGAAATTGTGCTGCAGCTTCTGTCTGACTCTGCTTTGTTTTTTATATTTCTAGTCTTCAACAAAAATAAATAAGTGGTTTTCAGGAGAAGATGTAGAATCGAGATCTTGCATTTCCCAAATAGAGGCACCAGCCACTATACGCTATTAGGAAAATGTGAGGCTGTTGTCATCTGCTCTTAATTTTCCTCCTATTTGAGCTTGGCGCTGTCCGTGCTCACAGGTATGGGCAAAGTACATCTCCCAAGTTAGTAGACACAAATTTTAGATGTATAGGTGCCTGAATTTGTGAACATGAACTGGAGATGGCATGTATTTATAGGCACATCCAAAGAAAGTCAGCAAATGTACAACAGCAAACTCAAAGCATCCCTGTATTTTTTTCCAGGAAAAAACCCAGAAGTTCTCAGTGACCATTAGGTGTGGAAGGTATTACAGTGAAAATGATTTTGTAGCTCTTGTGTTTAGACTCTGCTTAAATTTTGCCTAATTTGAATTTTTTTAATGCCTGAGTGCTTTTTTACCTCCCTAAATATGAACAGATGAAGTATGGCTTCAAGCAAACTGAGTCACACATCAATAGTACTTTTACATTGCTACCACAGTGTTTCATTTTAGAAATTACTTCTCAGGTCTACAGGCAGATTGATAGATTGTGGTGGGGGTTTTTTTCCTTCCTTTTCATTAAAAGTTTATTAGCATCCAATAGGAGCTAATGATCTAAAGATGTAATAGGCACTCAATGTTGGAAATTAGTGAATATACAAATTCAATTCTTTTGTGAAAGAAAATGTAAAGTAACTCAAAATGTATTTTAGGTTTTTATTGGACAAATGTAGATTAATATTGAATTAAAGGCTTCCTAGACTACTGATAAATATTATTTGATAAGTTTCAATAATGCTTAATATTCTTACGGTAATGTACAATAACCGATAAAGTAAATTGCAAATCTCATTATGTCAGTCTTTAGAAATCCTTTCTGAGAAGAAAGTAGACTATGATTATGATGCAAATTATGAAGCGCAAGTTAAATATTAGCTAGTAAGGTGCTATTCTGTTTAGATTTCATGATTTTTCTCAAGTAGATAAATCTACTGCACTCTTTTAAAAATAAATAGCATTATTGAATTTCTCTGCCTATTGTACGTTAAGTTAAAGCACTAATTCTATCTGTTGTTGTTAGTTTGTTTTTTAATTTGTGGTGTTTTTTAATATGATTCCATTTACATGTAGAAATGCAGAAGAGTACTTTCCTTCACTCTTTCCTCCTGCTCTGAAATTTTTATTTGCTTCTGTGATTGCTTACTCTGGAGAAGTGGAAGGAAAGGTGATTTGAACTGGTGTGACATGGCTTTCTGGGTTCCCTGGCAACTCTTCTGGCCTTAATTTCCCTAGATTGGTCATGACTTCTTTTGAACTGTCATTCCATCTCTCCCCAGGACGATGATGCTCACAACTGCATTGACACCCTTTCGTGACAATGTGGTTGTCAGAAGTGCAACTTTTCCTCACCATATGCAGAACATAATGAAACTGTCTTCATGTCCAGGGTGGATTCCCATGGCAACAGCAATGTGTTCGCAGGAAGGTTAATTACAGTCATGTTGGTAAATGAAAAGCTCCAGGAGCTGCTTGGTGACTAATGCTGTTTACTTGTCCCTGCCAATGAGATGACGCTTGGTTTAGAAGAGCGTATGTTTCTGAATTATGAAGCAACACTTTTTACAACAATCAGGGCAGAATAAATTTTATCAGTGTTATTTCAGTCTGATTTGTGCTAAGGACATGGGGGCAGTGCAGGGGGCTGCCCCACTGACCTCTTGTCCTACATGACTGGGGGCAGTGGTGTCCCTAAGGGTATCTCCCTTGGCCAGCTTGGGAACCTGACACAAAAGTTTTTCACTTTTGACTTGAAATTTATTGTGAAGGTTTTCTCTGGTTTCATTAGTGCAGCAATGTAATGTCAAAATTCATAACTGTTGTAGAAAACAGATGAACAGGGAGGTAGGAGCCTGGGGTTTATGAGCAGTCAGCGTGTTTTCCCTTCCTCCTTGCTTGACCTCGTCACCAAGAGACTGAAAGTGAAAAGACACAGAGTGAAAAGTTTCAGACCAAATCCTTACAGACTGAATAGAATCCGTTTTAATGGTGTCTGACAACAGATATGAGAAAGTGTAATCTTTGTATCAGCCCTTCAAAGGTATCAATGCATGATGAATATATTGAGAGAAAACTCCTCTGAAACCCCAGGGAAGGAAATCTACAGCTGTCATCTTTAAGCTGTAACTAAACATTTCAAGGACAAAAGGGATTGAATTGTCAGGTGAAATTTAATAAATGCATCTTATTTTTCAGTTAGTTACTTTTTCCATTTTTACTTGTTAAGTATCATAGACCATAGAATGTCTCAAGCTGAAAGGAACCCATAAGGATTGCTGAGTCCAACTCCCTACTCCTTGCAGGACTACCTGTATCCTTGATGCAACCTGCATCCAAAGTGTCCTTGTTACACTGCTCACCATAGCGAATTTTTACAATTCCCTTTGAAAAGCAACAACTGATTCAGTGATTATTTTTTTCCCCTTCCATAGTGTAATATATGGGTCAAATCCTTAGTAATGTAACTGGAGCAAAACACAGAGGGTTTTGAGGCAGCAGACACCCTGGGAAGGTATTCAGGTGAGGCACTGGGATACTGTTCTACCATTTAGCCTCAGCATGGATGATATCAGAGAGGAGTGTATATTGCAGGGTTTGTACACATTGCTGCCTGCCTTTCATCAGGCCTTGATTTTATTTACAAAGAAATGTGTGCAGGTGTGGATGGAAAAGCAAATATAGTTGAAACCACAAAATGTGTACTGAGCTTAGGCATGCTTTTATCCATTCTCTTTTTCTTTCTTTACCTACTTTGATTTTATGCCCTCCAGAATAGCATTTATCTGTCTGTAAGAAGTACATTACTGTTTCTTTCTGACACTGTGTAAGTGATAAATACGAACAAAATTTCCCCTGACCTGCAGTGAGAAGTCAGGGGCACATGGTCAGAGAAGTTTGCTCAATAAGAAGAGAAACCTTATATAAGATGACTGTAATTTTAGGCTTTGGAAGACTGTAATCACAATTTGCAAATACATTTGCAAAATTCCTTGCAGAAATGATCTTGAAGATCCATAATGTTTAAACTGGGTGTATAGAAATGTTTGATTTTCTTTTTTTGGTTTCTGGATTTTGAGAGAGTTTTCCTTGTGCAAGGAAATCTGTTTTATAGAAATCGTCTTTTAAATATACCTGCTATGAAATGAGATGTTTAGGTGGTTATTTCTTAGGTCAAGCTTAGATCGTTCCAGTGATGGATGCAGAATAGTAAGATATCCTGTTTCTAGTGTGATGAAGCCTTACTAGATGTGATAGCTGCTCATCAGCAGGGATAGCAAGCAGTACATTTGAAGGACATGACAGAGGTCACTTTTTAAAAAATCTATCTAAATTCTGTCAACATTTTTATGTAGCCACTTAGTTTATATTGCACCATGTGAGTTTGTTTAGATGTAAGAAAGATAGGAAAAAGAAAAAAGGACAAGAAAGAAAGGAAAGAAAAAAAGGGCAGATAATTAGTAAGAGGTAGATGAAGGGATTTTTGTCTTCCCAATACTGTATCACTTTGCACAGAACAGAGCAAGCTGAGACGGAAAAGATTCAAGTAGAGGACCACAGAAATGTGCAGAAGCTGGATGGGCAGTTGCTATTTGTTACTGCAATAATCTACATTAGTCTCATTGCAGATAAGCATCTTGGCAGGGTGCTCTCATCCCTTGAGAATGGATTCAGTTGGATCTTTGTGGGAACAAGGAGATGAACAGTAATAAATACAGCATCTGCACATGAATAAACCATGGGAATGAAATAATGCCATTCCCTATTTGTAGTTTGGTATCTGTAGAACAAATGTAAAAGCTATGTTGAAACAATATGACCAAGGCATGCCATGGGTTACTGCTTTGTGTGGATAATGTAGATGCAGTGTTGAAATAATGCTTTTGGACAGCTAAACCAGTATGTAAAAAAGTGTGTATGGTCTAACAGTAATTTTATTTCCAAAAGCCTTGAAAGTTTCCTTGGGGGGACAGGATACGTCCAGGGGGAAAGAAAAGCACTGGAGCTGTATGCTGTTGTGATAATAGGGAGTGACTTGAAAGGCAGGGACCCTCATCAACAGGTTTTGACCCAAAGCTCCACTTGCCCTTAGTAAGGCTTAGTCTCCAGACTTGTACATAAAGGCTAGAAAAGCACATATGTTTATGCAAAAGGCATGAACATTGGCTGCTAAGTACATGTCTGGCCTGCTGCCGTCTCTGGGAGATCTACTACAATAGCGTATGTTGGCAAGAAAACATGTTTATGTAAATGACCAATTTGTCGATGAGGAATGCTGAGTGGGATTTGTCTCGTCTGAGCATGCCTGAGGTTAGAAGACTGGAAGATTAGCCTCGTCAATAGTAATTACTCCATCTTCCTCCAGCCCTTGCAGGGAAAGAATGATACCCCGAGCACTTTGCTGCTCACTACCTGCTGCCATGTGATAATTGCTTTGGCTCAATCAAACCTTAATTAAAATGTTATTGATAATTTGTCTGTGAAGCAACACTCACATTTCTTAATGAGAGATGAAACCATGCTATCCCTTATCTTAGGCAGTTAAAACTATAACAGAAATGAACTAAAATTTAGCTTGGTCTCTTTGCTTTCCTGTGGTAGTGTTGATCAGTAGCAAAGAGTATGGGATGATATGCAAGGACATGTAGGGATGGCATGCAAAAAAGATATGTATATATAGCGATAACACTTTACAAGGAGGATAACATATCAATTGCTTAGCATACTTGAGTTTGCACAAAATACATATTTCATGATTTGAAAGAAAAATCACTGAGTTTGACTTCTTTCAGGTTACTTGATGAACAAAGATTTTATAAGTCATAGTATGTTTGTAACAACATATGGTCTTCTATCTGGATTTTATAATGTGTAGGGATAGTTGAATAAACTGTTTCGGATTTGTTTGATTTGCTGAAAATAATAGATAAATTCTGTGTTTGCCAATCACGTAAATTTGGTATGATTTCAAATTTGGTTGCCATGTTAGACTATAACACAACCATTTGCATATTTTTAAATCAGTAATATCTGCATGTAGATGTCATAAATGCAAGTGGTAGTAGTGTAAACATTATGTAGATGGATGTAATGTGTCAACTTTTATGCACAATAGGAACTTGCAATGTTGTTATTTTTATTAACTTGATTACCTAGCACTGATGTTGGTAGCATAAACTTCAGTAAATACTTTTGCATATTATATGTGTCTATATGAATATGTAAATATCCATATATGAACTTGCATACCTTTGAATCCCAAAAATATATAGGGGTGTTACGAGGGAAGAAATTTCTTAATCTCTGAGGGCGATCAGATGTTTGGCCAAGAAATCCTGCTCCTTTCCTCCCCGACAACTCTGAGTCTCGTGCAGAGAACATTGCCATTTTATACCTGAAGGGAATATCTCTTGGCAAAAAGATCAGTGTGTGCTGTAGTGCCAATGAAGAAGAAAGTTTATGTATTAGTTGTTATTATTGTTGAAAAAATCCATTGGAGAAAACCTGTCATTGGCTGTGCCCAGTCTGCCTTTTGCTTAATCTTTCAACAGATGTGTCATCAACTATCTTTTATGGGTATATATTAAGTAAATTTTGGCTAGTTTTTGTCCAGCATGTACTGGTCTGTCTTTGAATAAGCATCCTGCAAGTGTATAGGATGTTGTCTCCACCTGTTTTTTTTCAGTGGTTTTTAGCATTACATTGTAGCCATTTTGTGAACTTTTATATTTTTGTTCTGTATTTTTGTTCTGAGGGTAAAAACCAACTTTTGCTCTTAAGCGGCCAGGTAAGAGCAATACCTTGATTATGGACTTGATAGAGCTACTGGGTTCAATTCTGTAAAAAAATGGCTTAGTAAAACCTTATTAGCAAAGGTATTGATGCTGCAAGAAAATATTTTATATCACACTCTTAAATTTCTTCCAATATGTATGGAGTGATTCATTTAATCACAGTTGTCAGTGTACAACCTTACGTGTGTAATTTTTTGGGGAAAATAAAGATCAAACTAGCATGGTAACTTCAAATTAAGTTTATTCAGAGCACTTTCAAAAGCTAAACAATTATGCTCAGGGAAAGCACACTATTATAAATCATTTATGTTGTATTGATTTTAGATATTTTTCTAGCTGTTATTTTAGAAGGCACAGTTTTTAATTTGTAGAGAGATTTTCCTCTTTAGCCTCCATATTAACATCAAAGTCTAAACATTCTGATTGCTTTCATGATTGAGGCAAATCTCCATGGGAGGAGATTCATCCCAGTCTACATCTAGCAGATAGGGTGGGGATTTTCTTTGCTCTCATAAGTAGATTATGTAAAAGGCCTAAATTGAGTCTCATTAGTGATGGATATTGGGAGGCCAGTTTCCTCATTCTCTCTCCAGCAATAATTAGCATAAAATGTTCCTGCATGCTCCAGTATGCTTTTGTAGTCTAATTTTTGGAGTTGACATAGCTCAGATACACTTTACGCTTTAATGATGCTCGACATTATCAGTGTTGTGCAAATCATTAATGGTCCTTGTCATTCCCCTTTAATATTACTGGTGAGAAATGTGGTATTATCATCATCATCCAGGAAAGTCTAACAGACAGGAAAGTGAGGAGGCTTCATCATGATTCTCTGGCCGAGAGTCAGCCCCAGATGATGGCAGTGCCTGGAGTAGAGTGGGTGCTCACTAGGGTTGCAGTTGTGGCTGCTGAGCTGTGCTGCCTTGCTGGGAGGAGGGCTAAGATGGGATTCCATAAGAACTGTGAGGTGGCCAGGGACAGCTGCTCTAGGAAATGAGGCAGTATTTATTGGGAGATGCATAGAGCTGTTTTGTTTTCTTGCCAGGGGAGTGAAAGCATAAACATTTAGCCAGATTTCTATTTATTCTTGTGCAAAGAGACCATGCAATCTGGGGCTAAATCTCTGCAAACAGAATGACCATTTTTAGTTGCAAGATGACTTCCCTCTCCTCTTCTGTTGCCTCATGCAGGGTATGTATCAAGCATAGCCATCAGATTTCTGTAGCTCCTCATTGCACTCGTCCTATTTTCCTGCTTTGAATCTACTCAGTAGGTGGCCAGTTTCCAGCTAGGTGATTTGGAAGCAGTTTAGTTTCATTTTTAGTAAGACTTTTTAAGTAATCTGCATATTTAACATGTATTTTGTGACCCCAGTGAAGTCCTGCTTGAGCACTTCTTCCAAATCACACTAGCTTTCAGTCTGTTGTGTTACAGTGAATATTTTTGTCACTGCTGTTTGAAGAACTAAAGAACTGAAGGCTAATTGTATATCAAAATCAAGAACTAGAAGGTGGGTTAAAAAGTAAATAATTGTTTAATCTCTTCCTATATTCTGCATTTTGCCTTTTTTTTTCTTTTTTTCTTCCTCCATTCCTGTGTTCAAAGGAAGGAAAGAGAAGGAATAGGTGAAAACAAGTGTGACTCTAGGGATTGTACAGTTGTGGATGTTGAACTATACAAGTATGAAATTTCTTTACTCAAGACATGAGCTATCAAATGGATGCATTTTCCTTTACCATCTGCAGATCTCCTTTGAAGTTTTTTCCGAAGAATTTCTTTTACCTCATCCCAGATATAGAAATGAGTAATTTTCATTGTCTCACTAGTAATTACTCCTTTCTGAAAGTAGCACTGTTCCATCCTCTCCTTAACTCTCCTGAGGAGAGAGAGCCTTAGTAGCTCATGTTAATTTGCTGTCATGTCTGTTTTCAGACTTAAGCACACCAAACTAGTTCACAAAGGTTTTTCCTCATTAGTTTTATCATCTAAATTCTTTAACATTTGAAATGTGAAGCACATGTACTGTGCCTTGGGCTCATTTGATGTAATTTATATTTCTTTGTGATTTTCTTTTTCCAGCTAAAACCAGATGAGGATAAACCTCAATGACGTGTGTGTCATTGAACATGAAAGCAGAGATGGAATCCAGAACTGAAGTTCTCTTTTTAGTCTAAGCACAAATCAAGCCCAGGCTGAGATAAAGATGACCAGCTCTAAAGGGCCTTTTTGCACTTTCCATCATTGTGATAAAAACATCATAAATAATAGTTACAGAAACCAGTAATCTTTACATTTTTCCCTTAGAAAATCCCTTTTTATTTCCCACTAATGTGATATCTTATTTTGTATCAACTACATTACTTATAAAGAAAAACTATATTACATATAATGATAACTTTGCATAAGTGCTTTCCATTTAGCCTGTTACTTTGAGATCCTGTATTATTAGTCTGACACATTTATGTCTCATCATAGTTTGACCAATGTGACATAAAAGTATTAGCAAATTTCTTGAAGCTGCATAATGTGTTTTTCTGTGAAAGATAAGCCTCTGAAGTGTGTACCATATTAATAGACAAGAGCTGAAGGGGATTATAAAGCTGTGCATGGTGTTTTGGATTCCAGTAGATAAAAAGTCCTAAGGTCTTTGTATAGAGAAATTTTATCATAAAAAAAATTACCCAGCTGAAATTCTACCCAATTCCCATATACCATGTAGCTGTAATTCTCAGATAATAGAGCATCCAACTAGTTCAGTCCTTGACAAGCTTGAATGCTTGTGAGAAGTTGAAATAAAATAGATGAAATAAAGTAGTTGAGATAAAGCAGAATCTCCTGTCCTAGGAGGATCCGTATTTCTATAATTCAAAGTCAAAACAGTTGCCTAAAGTAGTGATTGTGTGTTTGTGCCAGGATAACATCTCACACTGTGAGTCAAGGTCATCCAATCTGCCAAATTTCTGTAATAGTCAAATTAATAATTTTTTTCATGACAGTTTGTGAGAAGAAAATCTTAAATGGGAATTTGCAAGGGGACACCAATGTATGTATTCAAGTACTGATTGTATTTGTTTTCACCAGCTGCTCAGAGTTGGAAGTTTCCTTTATCAATATTTGTGATACAGTGTTCAACTTACAGATGACATATAAAAGTGTTTCAATAGCTCCTATTATACTTTATAGTCAACTAGTTTTAATAGGCACACTCTTTCCAATGAATCAGAAATGCAGATCTTCCAACAGAAGGATTTTTACAGCTGTATTTTCCTGCCTGAGCCACTTACCCGTTGTACAACTGTCTACTGAAGGAATTTCAAAAGTTCTGAAGATTGTCACTGCAAGAGAAGGGAATGAAACGTTGAAATAAGATAGTGGAAAGAAAGTGGAGAAACGGATGAGCTTCTCTTTTGCTCTTCTTGAGGAGGTGTTTTATTTTCCTCCAAATATTTGTTTCTTTTTCAAACCTGGCCTCTAGTTGAAAGTTTGTTTTACAAAATTTATCTTTTGGCAGGGAAACCCTAGATAACATGCCTGATGTTTTCTGCAGGCATCTGTTTGATAGTAAGCCCTATTAGAACATTTTAAAGTGTTTCAACTACCAGATGACTGGAAGAGTTTTCGAGAGAAATTTTGGGGGGTTTTTTGGTTTGTTTGTTTGTTTGGGTTTTTTTGTCTTTTTTTCGTTGGTTGGTTGGTTTGGTTTTTTTTTTTCTTTTTGAACCTGAACTCAGGTTCTCTGTCTGATTGTTTGGTTCATGACTTCTGAACAAAGCTTTGGGGAAATACACGAGGAGAATGCTACTTAGTTTACTGATACATGCTCATTGAAGTTTTCCTTTCTCTACATACTAACAGTTAAAGGAAAGAGTCACAAGGGTGCATTTCATAATGGGCTGGGTGTTATGATCTACACAAATTAGGTGGCAACAAGACCATATGCTGAAGTCAATAGTATGGATTTTGTTTAACAATAAATGTGAGGTACAGAAAGTGAAAAAAAAAATAGTGGTGTTAGAGTGTGACAGAGATAGTAGAAAGATAGATAGAAAGCAGAAAGATACCACCACCCAGTGGATCCAGCAATAACCCATTTGTTCTTCTAGTCTTGGTTGTGGGAGTTTCAGAGGCTTTTGGGGCATCATCTTTATACAGTCCATGTTCCAGGTATCCACAGGGCATAGATGCTGTTCCCTGAACTTGGGTAGGCATGTGTTGTATAAGCAGCTGCTGCCTTTCCCACACTTTGCCCCAGTGGGAATTTTTGTCCAGATACATTAACTAGGAGGTGCTAACCAAACCTCATCTCTGCTGGGCCTGGAATTAGCCCCTTCCTGTTGAAAATTCCTCTGTTCTGTGCTTATCTCAAGCTCCTGCTGTGCTGGCATATCTTATAGCCAGTTCCTTCCATGCCCTTGGCAGTGCTTAAGGCAATTATGATCTTTAAGTCTCTTACAGCTGGGTTCTTAGTATTACAGGATTTTTGGTTTGTGGCAGTTGTTTGGTCATTTGGAAAATAAATGCTGAATTTTCATGTTGAACCTGAAGAATTTAACAGAGTTTGGCAAAAAGTGATATGCCTTACTGAGCAGAATCAGTGTATCTCTTTGTGCCCCTTAAGAAATGGTTGTGGTTTAAACGGGTTTTTAATTTAAGAACATGCTTTGTAGTTTAAGGATTTCTGCCATTAGTTGCTTATTTAAAAAAAAAAAAAAAAAAAAGACTACCCCAAAAAACCAAACCCAAACCCCAAATATCTCAGTAATATAAGAAGTTGCCTGAAAGGATTATCATAGAATCATAGAATAGTTTGGGTTACAAGGGAACTTCAAGATCATCTCATTCCAATGCCTCTATCATGGACAAGGATATCTTCCATTAGAACAGGTTGCTCAAAGATCCATTGAACATTTCCAGTTATGTTCTTCCTTTTGTAAGTAATTAACTTATCATAGCTTTAGAGGAAAAAAAAAGAGAAAATGCCTTTTATTAGGATTTAATTAATTTAAATATTAGGTTCATTTTCACTTTTAAAAATGTCATTAAGAAATCACCGTAGGTACAGCAATTAATCACTGTTTGATTTTTCTATTGCTCATCTTAATTAACCATGACAAGGAGAGTTTTTTAAGGTGGCTAAATGACTTACAAGAACATGTAGTATTGAAAATGGTGTGCTTCGATACCTTAGAAAAATTTTATACCCTGTGTTCACTGCAATCTGTGACAATAATGAACTTTAGAAATGTGCAGTGTAAAACATGCTACAATCACATCAAGCTCTCTGATCCATTCAGTAATGATTTAGATAAAATCTTCATTTTCAGAGCATAAGCATTGCTTTAAAAATATTAAAAATGGCTCGATGAAACCCCAAGGAGCTTTGAACATTTTGTCCTCTCTGTGAGATTTGCTGTAACACTGTGTCTGTTGTAAGTAGAACCAGAAGTAACAGGAATGTTTCAAACAGCCAGAGGAGTTGGAACATCCATAAATAATTGAGAGAATGAAACTGACCTTGGCTGAAGTTTGGACTGCCAAGTGGCCTCAAGTTAAACAGAATCTTATGTTTTGCTTCACTCACATGAGAGCCTGATTCAAAGCTGAATCTTCCCGTATCCTCCACTGGGATTTAAATAAGTTTCAGATGAATCTCCCATCGCTATTAGGGAGGTTAATAAGTTAATGTTTATGCAGTGCACAGAAAATGTGAGGTAATCCCTACCTGGTGAGTATGTTGAATTTAGAAGCAGCTGTAGTCCAAGTATACCTGGACAGAAGGGACGGTGAACCGTTACGGCGAACTACATATCTACACAACCATGACCATATCATATGAATCAGGAATATATAGTGCTGTGTCTAATGATAATTGAGAAGCTATAGCCTCTTTAATCTTCCTTATCCAATAAATTTATCTAGTCTGAAATAAGCCTTACAAAAAAGTTAATGAGCAGCAGCCTCTAAGAAGAAAATCATTTCACGCTCTTGTACTACATGAGCATGGTCTTACTGTTCCTTAATAAGGATGAACTGTTTCTTTGGGAAAGAAATTACTCACTTAGAGAAAATGTATAGATAAGATACTGTTGGGTTATGTTAAATATTAGGAATTCAAGGTGAATGCTTCCATTTGGGGTTCTGTTACCTGCGTCTAGGCTAACTAGTGATGCTAACATGAATTTGGTCTTACCTAAGCTATTCTAGAGCTTGCAAAAGATCTGACTATTTTCAAGCACGGAACAAGACCAGCTGTAAGAGTTAGGTGACATCCTGGAATGAGATACTTTCAGCTCAGTTCTTGTAAAAGACAGCTTATTCCCTAAGTCAAATAAATGCAACCCCATTGCATTTGGCTTCTTAGTCTAATATGCCATCTTTGAAGGATTTCCTTTGGGGAGGGGACCAAAAAGATGCGAAGGGCTGGCCTTGGAGAATAGTCACAGGAAAGCTGTGCTTTCACATGATGATTATGTATTTATAATAGTGAAATCAGTTAGCAGTATTGTGGACTGATAGAACAGTTCCTGTGGGCATATTAAAAGAGGGGAAGAGCAACACGTTAATTTTCATTTAGTGAGTACCTTTAAAAATGCTTGGCTTCTTGCTTTCTCTGACACTTGCATGTAGAGATTATCTTAAGAACCTGTAGCATCAGAAAAATTCATTTTTCAAACAATATATTAATTTGCTTTTTCTTGGAAGCAGAGTTACTGTTAAATTTTGCACTAAGCCATGAAGTCCTTCCTTTATGTTGCAGTTTTTTCTAAACCAGAATATTGTCGCCAAAAGGATGTTGCCAGGTTTTATTACCTGACAGTTCTTTGCCTCACTTTTTCAGCAAAGTACAATCAAGATCAAGGAGGATAGTGAACTTTAGAGGTAAAAACCAGAGACAGCTGCAAGGTATGCTTTACAGAGAAAGAGGATCACTTATCTCTGCTACTAAAAGCCATGGGGTAGCTTCTGTCTCTGTACATGTCTTTGAAGAAAAATTTAAAGATAGCCAAAGATGCTGAGAAGCATTCTTTTAATCCTGCCTCTTCCACCAGCGATTGAACAGAAGGGCTTAGGGAACAGTGCTGTAATAAATAAACATATTTGACTGTGGATAAAGTCGACTGGACTCATATCCCTCCAGAGATGAATAATGCAGTCCTTTGTGGCAGCCAGAGGGGCCAGTTAAGAGTGATCTGAGCTGCTTGCAGCTTCCAAAAGATATTGACAGGTTGCATTTAATGCTTCGGTAGCACTTTCCCGATGTTTGACTGGAGGCTCGTAACTTAAAGGCTTCTGGTGACCGAGAACAATAGCTGAAATCCATTAAAATAAAACATGACTACTAAGTAACACAGCGTTCCCTGCCTAAACCTCCAGTTCTGCATCAGGAGCATGATAGAGAACAAATGTAACCAGAGGGCAGGGATCTCCTTCTCCTTATGGACACACCCTAGGACAAGAGCACTCAAACAGGAACAAAACAAGACATAAATATATTCAAACTTGAGCTTCACCAAATGTGAAGCTTCTTATGTACAGAGTATGTAGCAGGTCATATACTAAGCAATCAAACAAAAAAACAGAGATGACAATATTGATAGCAATGCTAGAGAAAGAACTTTCTCAACATGATAGTAAATTAAATTCAAGTGCTTGCTTTTCAAAATGTAATCTGACCCTGATGTGTTTTTAAAAGGACCAATAAGGAAGACATAAAGTAAGGCTGAAATAAAGACGTTCTATGTGAAACGAGAAATAGATTGCAGTCTGTAAAGTTGGAAAGGGCAGCTAAAAATTTACTTTCCCCTTAAGTGGAAGTGACAAAGTTGGTAAAGGATTTTGGTGGTACAAAGAGTCCTGTCCCTGATCCCTACAAGCTGATGGAGCTAAGAATTGTCTCATACAAAACTCTGAGCAACAGATTCTAAATAAACCTCCTGCTAATATGAGGTACAGACAAGACAGCAGGGATTTGAAGCAAATCATACCAGACATCTTTCGTAACACATTAATGGCAATGCATTATTGCCAGCAGATACCATGACATTAGAAAATAAAATGCATAGATAACAAAACTATGGGATCATGCTGTGCATCGTGTCAAAGGGATGATCCAAGTATTTGTGGTTGTCATTAAAGTTGCCTATTATTTCCTAATATGGGACTTACTTTTTAGCTGCTTTTAATTTTACCTGGCTTGAGTTTGGTAAAATTTAGACTGAATTTTTACGTTCCATATCTACAACTTCAGTGATTTAATATGAGGCAGTAAATGATATTTGGAGATTAGGTATAAATGTTTTGCCAGGGAATGAAGGAGGTATGTGAAACTGTGAAAGAAGGAACTGGTCAAAGACTAATTTGTAATGTATACCTGAGAAGCTGAGCCAAGGTTGCACAACTTCAGTGTGAATTTTGGCAATTACAGCTCCAGCATTTCTAGTCTGTATCTGTGGGACAGGAGTGCTGGAATATCAAGAGTTGAATTAACATCAGTGAAGTAGAAGTGAAAACAAGCGTGGTTTTATTGTCAAAAAATAACATGTTGGGAGACGGATTCAATGACTTTACTCGTCATGTGCTTTAGCATCTAGCTCCAGAAATAGACTCAGTGGATTCATTGTCTCTGCTTATAGAGCAGAGGTCTCTCACCCACCATGAGTAAATGTAGAGAAGTGGTTCTCTAGCACTAGATCAGGCAGAAGATCTGGTAAGAAGAAAATTTGATTTTTATTCATGCTTTATCTCTAATTTTAACTTTTAGTAAGTTTTGGTAGTAGGAATTCATAGGAATATGGAGGGAATAAACACTGAGGTAGCAAAGCAAGATTGGGTAACATAAAAAAGGTGCATTTTGATGCCAATAGCACACTGAAAGTACAACAATGCACAAACCATGTGAGCAGTTGTGTGCACGGCTGACCAAACAAATATAATTGTGCTCAGTCAACCTGACGTGATGGTGACATGTGACATGTTTCTTTCCAGCAGGACATGATGTGTGGTTTCATCATGCCACATTGCATGGGCCAGTAATCAACCTAGAAAGGCTTTTGGTAGAGGAAATCAAGTGGTTTTGTTGGAAATACCAATGAAAATATACTGTAGCTGTATTTCTGTTTGACATTTGTGCATCTGTTTTTCTCTCAGGTGAAATATGTTGCATTTTATAAACATCACATCACTATTCAATTGAATGTGCATTGTAATTTAATCTTAGCCTTTTCTATTCTTTGTAACTTGATTTTCTTGGCTTTTCTCCCAACCATATATGAAACCAGAACACTGTATTTTGTTTTCAGTAAGTCTTCAATGACTTTATTAATATGTTTGGAACATATATGTATACAAGTGGATTGATCTCTGTGAGCACAGAACTCTGACCTATGTCCACAGTGATGATGAAAATTCAGAAGTTCCTTCAATAAACATCTTCCTGATATGCAGTTACATATCTGCATCAGCTTGCATTTGTATTATGCATGCAACTTTTAAAAAAACTAAGTTATTCTTTATGATTACTCTGTCACTGACAAAATGGTCATTCATCTTAGTGCTTCAAGAGCTTGCCTGACAGTGTGTTCATTGGTATAATATAGTGAATAAGCTTATGATTACAAAAACACTTCAGTCCCCAGATAGTGGGGAGAGCTGATAAATAGGAGATAGTACAGACAGCACTTGAGAAGCACGAGCACCTGAGTCTTTCTGCGCTGAACCCAGTTGTTGGAAGTGTATCTGTCCTTTGGGAACCAGTTCTTTAGAGAACTGCCATTTGTTTGGGTTTGGTTTTCAGAGTGTTTTTGCATGTTGTTGTTGTTGGCTGGACTTCGTGAACGAAGATCTTGGGATAAGCCTGCGCAATGGATTTTTTAAGTGAGGCACAGGGTGCGCAGAACTGGCCCCACTCCCTTTACTCCTGAGGCTCATCTTGCCACGGCCGAGCAGCTCGGACGGTGACAGCGAGTTCCTCCAGGATTCGAACCGGCGTCCTCAGAGGAGGAGCCGGCTCCACAGGCGGGGGGGGGCGCCCCCTCGCCCCCCCCCCCCCCCCGCCTCTCAAGTGTAACATACAAACAGAAAAGCAATAATGTCAGGCTGTTGAGCAATCCTGGGAGCCCACGTGGGTCAGAGCACCAGGGGAAGACCTCGCCTTGTCCTCTCTGCCACCGAATGACACAAACGTGGCACTGCAGCCACGCCTGTAACACGAGCTGGAGCAGGCCCCAAAAGGTGGCAAGGGTTTTTGCATGAGAATGGTGCAGAAAAGTAACATTTCCGTGCCATAGTCTACAATCAAGCTGAAAAAAAGGCTAGAATCCTCATGGCTTTTCTTTATACTAAAAGGAATTTTATTAAAGGCTTAAAATAACCAATGTTTTTCAACAGTCTTTCTTACTGCAAAAATTTGCAAATAAATCAACAAGCTCTAAGAATTTGCATTTTGCTCAATTTTCTAAGCAAAGTAATTTGGCTCAAACATCACAAAGATATTTTCAAAATGCTAAGAGAAGGTCATAGTACAATTTTCAGGATTTGAATCATACTACAAGGTGCCAATATTCTTCTTATTTTCTGTTGTATATAGGGTACTGAGTTCAGAAGTTCCTCATATTGAAAGTATTCATAACAGTGTTGTGGTTGAGCTTCTTACAATTGAGTATCTTTGTTGCTTGTCCACATTGCTGCTGTGTATCATGATAATAGACTGCATGTTTATTTTTTCAGTCATTTTTTCAGTCAGTCTATGAAAGTGGTGAAGCATTTTATGTATTATGCAGCCCAATTCCTTTCTTCTGAACTAATTATTATACAAATCCAATGTTGGCTTCATTAGCTGAAAGATTTTTGAATTGGTGCTATTTCTCAGCTTGTTTGCCGTCAGATATTTTACCCAGATATTACCGAGCATGGTCTTTGCAGAAAACTGTTTTTACAACGCAATTAGAAATTAAAAAGAGGAAGGAAAATTATAGAAATGCCCAGTGATGTAGTGGAGGGTGTGCCAAAGTTATACTTTTACAGAGATTTGCTAGTCAGAGTTTCTATTCAGTGGTGGAACCTCATAGAGCTTGGTGTCTTATTTTCATTATCCACACAAGTCCTTCACATCCTGTCATGAGTTTGAGGGAACATCCTGACCAGTGTCAATTTATCTTTCCCTTGCTGCTCTGAAATGGTGTTAAAGTTAAGGATGTGCTCAGCAGATTGCTGATAAATGTCAAGCCCCATGTGCACTTTTTGTGTATCAAATGATGAATTCTTCTTTGAAATTTTGGTGGAAAAGTTTGGTTTCAAGCTTTTAAATCTATTCTGAAAACACATGTCAGGCAAGCGTCATGCTTCTCTTCCATCCTTCTAAAACCTGCTGAGATGAAACCCTATTTTTATTTCTTCAGTGTTTTTTTTTTTTTCTTACCACCTTGATTAAAACTGTGAAATAGCAATGGATTCTTCTCTCAGAAAGTATCTGCACAATATTTGGTAGTAATCATGTAATCTGTCTGATTACTTAGGCTGATTACAAAAGCAGGTGTTCAGACTGATTACATGAAACAGCTTCCCTTTTGCAAATAACTGTCATTAAGGGGCAAATTGTGCTGCATGCTAGTTTAATTCCAAAGCCATTCCATTAAAATAAATTGAAAGTCTTTGGATTTGAACCAAGATAAGTTGTTTAGTGAACAATTCAGACGGCAAAGTGACAGCCATATGTATCTGTGATCTCACTGTATTTAGCCCCCCTCCTCCACAAGTGTTCTCCTAAAGCCAGAGAGAATGTTTAGGGATGATTGTGCAGTGTTCATTTCGTGAGATACAGATTAAAGAAAGGAGCTATGTAAAGCATAATTTTGGTTTGTTTGTTTTAGAGACTGGGAATTTCAGGTCTGGTATAAACAAAGTATTTCACTTCAATGATATAATTGATGACACTGAAAAATTGCTTTCAAATAGGCCCTGGGCAAAAAATACAGTGTACTTCAGGAGCACCATTTATTTGGCATAGCTGCCTCTGCAATTCCTAGTGTGGTTAATGCTCTCCCTTGACAGCTGATGACCTACCTTCAGTTGAAATATGATTCTGGTAATGTAGAGATGCATTGATGTTACTTGGATACTAATGGTTTCCCAATATCTCCTGGTAAGACCTGAAGTATTTCTACACTCCCCATGGTAACTTGTTTACTATGATGTTGAATAGAATGGTTTTAGTGTGACTCTCACCAGCCTCTTGATCTTTAGATTGGTCTGCTTTTGGAGATAAACTACATTTTACAGCAAAAGAGGACTCATGAAGTGAAGCCTAATCTAGGAAATAAACTTGCACCGTTTTGAAGGTTTACATCATGATGTTTTCATTTGACGAGTATAGGATAATATTAATAATATAGGATAATATTAATAATATAGCATAATATTAAACAAATGATTAGATCTGGGGAAAATCCAGCAACCAGCAAAATTATGCCAGTGTGAAAACAATGTTAGAAATGTACAGTGCTATCACATGCAGTTTCAGAAGTGTTTCTCTCATGAGAGACTGTTGTAGTGGCCTCTTCTACCCTTAAAAGGAATGAAAATGAGAGGCTTTTATAGCTAGGAAAAATACAACAATTATTCTGCATTTTTATGGTAAACAAGTACTTCTTAAAATTGTTTGGTGTCAATAGTTTAATGCATAACTGACTCAGCTGTTTACATATGGGTTGCAGACTGCCTCATAATAGATGTATTTGAACACTATCAGGTGTTCAGAGTTAATGTTAAGGCAAACAGCAGAACATTTCATTATTTTTTTAATAGGGCTTCATTGTCTTTTTTTTTTTCTGGTCACAAAAAGAGATAAAAGCAGTCATGTTTTTCAGTTACTTGGCTTTCTGAAGCAAGGCCTGCATTTGAACAGGAGCACTGCTTGGTGCTCTCTCACTGCAATCCCAGGTCACTGCACTGAGACCAACACTCATGCTCTGAGTGCAGCTGAGGGGGTTCTGTTGTCTAATCTGTAAATTCACAACCTTCTGTACAAGTGATGGATTATCAAAGCTTGATTAAGAGGTAAAAGCTGGGCAGGCAGGATAGGAATCTCAAATGCTACACCTTTTGAACTCTCACTTGAAACCTCTGGTGGTAAATAGCTGATAGCTGCAGGTCGCTATCACAAAGGCTTGAGCAGTCCAGTAAAGGGCAGTGATGCACATCTGTGTCAGCTGTGTATCAGCAGTGATACCTGCCTCTCAATTAAACCTATCTCTGGAGTTTCATAGGTACATACCACCTTTGTAAAGCATACTAAACAAGAACATTCCATGCACAGAGCTCAGTAAAAGGTTGACTGTCTTGCATGGTGCTGAGTTGGAAAGTTAATGATGGAGGATCTGTAAAGTGGGGAGTGAAATAGAGAAGAGAAAAACACTTTAATAAATCTGCTTGACTCTAATGAATGTTGATTGACTGTGTAACTTTGAGGTAAGTTTGAGTTGGAGTAAATGTCAAATATAATTCAGTTCACACAGCAGTGTGAAAAGAACTGTTACTTTCCTTGGAGAAAACCTGACAGCCCAACTTTCTTAAAGGGCTTTTCTGTCTTGCTCATTTGTTCTCTCTTTTTAATGAAGCCTTTCACAGTTGACACTTCCCTAAAAGAAGGTAACACAGGTCATTCTATTAAACAGAACGTTCTTCCATCAGCAACATCACACTGTAATCTGACATCAAAAACTATTATTTCTTTTCCATCTGATAGAAGAGATGAGTTATTACTCATAAGAATAATGTGGTGCTCTGAAGTGATGTCTCCAAACTGTGGGTGCGTGGTATTAATGGCACATGTTGAGAACAGGTATTTGACATAAAGTATATACATATATGAAACTAAGAAATGAGTGTTTGTAAGTTCTTGGGTGAAATAGAAAATGCACTGCATTTATGCCCAGCTCTGTAACAGGATTCACATTTATAGAATCCTTTTGGGAACAGATTTGGGGCATGGTGAGAGAGGAAAGGATCAAAATTGCATAGTGCCTACGATTAAGAGCAAATTTTCAAGGGTTAGAATACCAAGTTTTGACATAATTGGAAAACTCATGGTGTCACAAGAGGAATTGCTGTATTCTTGGCATTTTTGAAAACTGTCCTTTTTTATATGCTTTAGTAGAAGATGTTTTGTTTGGTTGGTTGTTTGTTTGTTTTAAGCTGATCTTTGTTTTTATCCTTCAATTCACAACATGGAGAGCAAATATATTATTTTCCCTCTGTACTTCAGTTGATTTTTTTCTTTTACATTAGAAATGATAATCAGAATCCATCTTCCCTTCTCTGGGTTCACATTTCTGATCTGCTCTGGTTGGTACAGAGTCACAGAAGTATTCAGAAGTCCTTTAGATACATCTGTTGTATTTTAGCCTTCTGGTACAGAATCACAGTATGGGTGATTTTGGAAGGGACCACAGTGGGTCATCTGGTCCAACCTCCCTGCTCAGCAGTGTCATCCCAGAGCACATGGCACAGGATTGTGTTCAGACAGCTCTTGAATATCTCCATTGAGGGAGACTCCACAACCTCCCTGGGCAATCTCTCCCAGCGCTCGGTCACCCACACAGTAAAGAAGTTGTTCCTCATATCCAGGTGGAACTTCCTGTGCATCAGTTTCTGCCTGTTGTCTCTTGTCCTGTTTCTTGGCACCACTGAGCAGAGTCCTGGCTCCATTCTCTTGACACCCCCGCTTCAAATACTTACATACAGGATCACACTGCTTTTACATGTGTCTCTGAGAAGGCAACTAATATGTGTGCCAGGAAAAGTTAGAAGGAGGAGTAGGAGTTTCAGATTTTTCCTAACAGGGGAAGGCCCAAGCCAGGATGGGTTGAAAAAGGAAAAGTATCTCTCCAAGGAGACACACCTCAAGAGAGGCTCAAGAACAGAGAGAGAAAGGAAGAGCAGGAGCAGAAAATTATAGGAACTGAAGCTTGCTTTTGATAATTGATTCAGGAAGCAACTGTTATGTCAATAATTCAGCTTCTTTGGACCAGGGTTCCTAAAGTACCACTCCTTGCTGAATGCTGGGATGTGTGTTAACTCAGCATCATGATGAGAATAAAGAAACAAATGTGTCTGGATAGTAGAGTGCTGAGTTGAACTACTGGGAGCCACTATTGGAATGTAAAATGGTTTGTCCTTGTAAAACGTAGCACGTTCTGTTGTAGATGTAATTAATTCAGGAAAACTGAGAGTAAAGAGATGATCGACAGGAAAAAAGTGTCTGTATTGTTCTCAGGTAAGACTGAAATTTAGTTTGTCTCTCTAATTATTACTGAAAGCAAGGCAAATTGAAAGTCCAGTTTGGTAGAAATGGAGTTTATGTATAATATGAACTGAAAAAAAAACCCAAGAAAACAACAAACCTGTTTGTTATTGACAGTGTCTTTTTTAATGTATCTCTTGATGTGCTTAGGAAAATAGTTTTGGTAGTCTAGTATGAAGATACGTTTTGATTTTTTTGATCATTCCTTAATTATAGTTGTTTATTACTTGGGAGTAGCTACCCATGTGGTGTGAGTAATGGTGGTATCCCCTGTGGTTACTCAGAAGGCAGCAGGACTTGTAAGATTTCCTGCAATTTTTGTCTTGATGAATTTGACAAAAGCCACTTCAGGCTCTAATATGTTTTAAGCTGCCAAATACTGTTCTTCAATTGTTCTTTAAGTTAATACATTTTCTATATAGACAGAAAATAACTTATGTTTTAGAATTATTTGCACTATGTTTCTCTGCCATATGTCTCTGCTATGGTATATATTCCCTCTTGCATTAGAACACACTAGTACTGGTTTGAAGTAAGAATTGTACTTGTTTTCCTTCATTTTAAGCATTTGTCTTTTTATAAATTGGAAATTTTGAGGTGGAAACCTGTGGTACACACTTAATGTTTTCCGAATTGCTATTCAGAATTGAAAGGATATTGTGACTACAAATATTCTGATAATTCAGCAATTTACAAATTATGTAGTCATTTATTTATTTGCAGTGTGGCTCCATGTGTATTCAAGTCCTGCTTTATCATTTTACACTGTAACTAAACAGGGAAGCTTGTCCTTGCAGAATACCATTCTTTCTTGGGATTTGGTCTGAGGGAATGGTAAGAACTGCCTGCAACCTTTGTGTCTTCTCTTTCATCTGTAAGAGGCACTCACATCTTGTATTATCCAGAGTACAGAATGTGTATATTTTAATAATACATCAGATCAAAACTGTGCACAAATGTTTCCTTGAAAACTGTTTTTAAGACTCTCTCTGTCCTCAATCTCTGTCAAGTCAGTATTCCATTAATTCCAATAAACTGGTATAGAACTCATAATCCAGAAACAATGGTAGCTCTCAGTGCTGATGGAGTGACTTTTTTTCCTGAGTCAAAGAATGGTTTATAACAACTTACAGTCAGCATGATTTGACATAAGTTTTGATTCTTTTTTTATTGGGTATTTCAAATATAGTCCATTCAGATATTTTAAACTAATGGTGAATGCTGTGATTCTGCTCTTTCTTCAGAGTGGTGAGACTGCAGGTGGTAATTACTAGGTCTAAAAATACGAATATTAGCTAGCTTTCAGATCAGAAATGGTGGGGAAGGAGGGGGAAATGGAGTGCTAAGACAAGTGTTAACTTTTCACACTGAATTGAGTACCTTTTGAGGAGTGTAAGTAGGGATGTTCTGGAGTACTTACAGCAAAGAACAGTTTGATATTAGGGCATATTTTAATTCCATCACATTAGTCCTACAATGCACAGAAATATATACCTCCTTTATGTTGATGAGCATTCTAAAGCACATAGAGGTGAACTAAATAGTCCCCAAGCATTACAATGAATTGCTGAGAGAATCTCAAATACAGCTCAGAATCCTGATTCTCTAATGCTTTCTTTGTCTGCTCATCCTTCGCAGCCACATTCCCTGCTGGGCTCCAAAAGTCATCTCCTGGTGAACCTTGTTAAACTGCTCATGGACTAGTTTGTCATTACATACTGGTCTGTGACTAGAGCAGGCCTTCTTACTGCTCCTTTTCTAGAGGGTAACCTTCAACAGAGTGCAGAGACTCATTTCCATGTGCTGAAGAGCTGGCATAGCTTTAGGGTCTTGTCTCGAGGGGAAAAGTTCTGTGAGCACGTATTATGTTACAAATCTTCTCTTGAGGAAAAGCTGTATGGTGTTTGCAGAGTGCAGTGTGCTTTGGGAAACAGTTACTGTACCTTGTCAGCTTGCATTATGTTACAACAGCCACAGCAAATTGTTCTGTTACCATTGCTACTTTGCAAAAAGTACCCTGCACCAATCTTCTGATGGTTCTCTTTCCCCCCCTTATATTTAACATAGTGAGTATGGATTAATAAAGGTCACAGCTGATTGTTTTGGCTGAAAATACAGTAGCTGGATTTGGGAAGAGATTCAAAAAAATCCAAGTCCTTCCTAAATTCTGAAGTCAAGTGTAGACAAAATATTGACATAAAACCAAACCATTTTTCTTTATATGGGAGTTGGAGTATCACAGGATCAACCATTGGTGTTGTGCTACATAATAAGAACTACAGAACATCAAATGCTTCCCTGAGAGGCCCAGATCTGCAAAAGACAGAGGTCAGCAGAGAAATCACTTTCACTGCAACTTTTCCTGAGGATGCATATTTAAATTACCTATAGCCTACACTGCTCATTCTCCTTCTCATTCAGTGATAGATTATCAGTTTTCAGTTTTGCTTATACATGAATAACAGAAGTCAAAAGATGTACCTGAGGGTACAAAATATATAAATTCCTAGCCTGAGCATGGTAAATCTCGGGCCCTAATAACAATAAAAACTTGAAATGCATATTGTAACATGATCTATATCCCGTTAATCTTTTCAAAAACTTAGAGATGTATAAAGACTGTTCATGTTCATTTTACTGGTAAAAAACAGATATAACCTACCTCTGGTTACTGTTACAATATGAATGTGTGGGTAGGCTACAAAATTCAGCTGTTTTGTGTATTTCTGAAAAATGTCTCAGTCTAAAGCGAACTTTTTTGGTGGGATCGTTTTATCCTAAAACTAGTTTTAGTTGAAAACCTAATCTGCACAATGTTGCACTTACGGTTCTTAGTTCCCTGCAAAGTATTTATCTATAGTTGAATGTAGGTTCTGTACTCCATAAGAAGCTGTAGCCTAAATCTGAATTCACAAATTCTTTCAAAAACTAAAGACTAAATATACTCATTCACTGCAAATTTGAACATGGATAAGAAAGATGTAGAAATTCTTTTGCACTACAAAAGTGTTGGCATCCTTCTACAGATGCTCTACTTGGGAGGGTTTCTGTAAAACCCTGTACCCTGTTCAGCAGAACGAACTGAGAGAGATGGGAATCAGAAGACAAGATGGTGTGTTGTTGAGTTTGCAGGTGTTTAGCATTCCCCACAAATGATATGGGCCACTCCTAAAACGTGGCATCTACTTTTTGTTCCATCCTGTTTCAACTAGACTGGCAACCTCATATTTCTCAGTAAAGGGTGTTTTCCCACTGAACAGCTCAGCTTCCTGATTGCTTGCAATGATCACTGTCTGTAAGCATGGTGCCACAACAGGTTGTTGGGGCATAAACCTGGGTTGTTCTCTGTTGGAATTCAAAACCACCTGACAACGAAGGAGTTAACAGGGATGTTGAAGAGACCTTAGGAGAAGCCTAAATAGACATCTCTTGACAGATGAGAGACTGCAAGCTCTGTCACCTCCCTGTCTCCAAAATGCTTGAAGCTACCTCGACTTCGGAGATACACCCAGAACTTCTCATTGTATTGCTAATATGTCCATTACCATGTGTCTCTCCCTAGTTAATGGTGTGTTATCCCATAGTTGTAGCATCTCCCCCCATGTTTAGCATGTCAAACCCTGGGATGAATATTCATTTCCTGAGCATATATATATATTGTCTTGTGGTTTCAATAAAATTGTTTCTAATTGACCCTCCACAATCTGGGATCGTGCCTGACTGCTGCAGTTCTCTTTTGCTCTCTTCCTCCTTGTCTGCAGCTCTTCTAACAGCCTGAATCTCACCTAAGCTTTCATTAATATCCATGGCCATGATTGATTGTAAAGCCACATTTATAGCTCCAGGGTACTGAAAACTCTTCCTAGTGATAAACCTTGGAAAAGATGCTCAGAATAGACTAAGAAGGATTCTTCTGTTAAGAAGCCTTAGACCCAGGCTTCTCTGTAGGCATAGATTTAAATTCTCTGAAAATTGTGGAAAGCATAAAAGATGATGCTGGAATTAGGAGTTTCTGATGCTGAGCAGTTTACAAATCACACCACCAGTGTATCAGCAGTAGTACAGTGAATGAAATTAGTGGAGCTGGTTTCTGAATTTGACAGTGGAAATTAGGGCAGTATGTAGCTCATTTGAATTAATTTTCCATAAATAATTGATGCTTTTTTAAATCACCAAGTTCTCATTTAGGGGTTAAAAAAAATAGAATTGAGTTAAAGAAGCATTCTGCAGCTCTGGCACTGGGTGTGACCAGTCTAGGTTTTACAGCTGTATTTATTTACTTTTATCATAATTGCACCTACAGGCAGAGGTATGATTGAGCCCAGCACTGTCCAGATGTGAAGCAGGGAGACAGTCTTGCCCTGGGCAACTTGTAATCAGGCTGACAGAGAAATGGATGTGCTGGAGCCCTTTGAAAACTCAGCTAGGACTATAGGCATGCTGAGCACAGTTTAGATAGTTGGGTTGTCGTGCCGCTTTGTTTATGAATCCTAACATTAGTATTCTTTCTGCATTCCAAATCACCACTTGGATTTATGCAGTTAAAACTCAGAGAAATTTTGATTATTAATTTCTGAAACTTTTTGATTTGGAATCCTTTGTATAAACATAGAATCCTATATAAACGTAGAATCCTATGTATAAACATAGAATATTATTTAGTTAGCAACGACAAATTATTTCACAGCCCAAGGAGGTATGTTTGGAGGCAATTTGGGAAGACTAGCTACCCACCGGGGTAATCCTTCTTCTTGAATGAGGCTTATTTTTACTCTTGTTTGGTTCTTTTTTTTGTTTTGGTTTTTTTTGAGTTTTTTTGTTATTTTATTTTTATTTGGTACATTTACTGTCTTTGATGTCTTTTGAATTCCAGAGGGCCTTTTGTTTTCAGTAGCAATAAATGAGTTATAGTCCATTCCTCAACAAACTTTTGCTTGTCTGCTTATTAATTCTCTCAAAGAAATGCCTCAGAGCAAGCTGATGAAGCGAGGTAGTTTTGACTGTAAGACATTGTCAGGCAAGAGAATAAATAACCCTCATTTTTATCCCCCCTTCTTTTTCTTTCCCTGCCTGTCACTGAACAGTTTAACTTGCAATAAATTATCAAGAACTCTTACTAAATTAGTATGCCACCTGGGACAGGCCGTTGATTATTGTGTGATTTCTATTTACTTTTCTGGAATGGGCTGCGGTCTCACATGAGTGCTTCTTTCAGTAAAACTCACTTGTAGAAATGGCAAAAGGCCATTTTTACTGGATATAGATTACACTAAGAATTTTTAATTAACTTTTAATTATGTGAAAGAGGCTCTTCCTATCTCCTAGTGTTTAATTTTTATGTCTCATCCTTTATGGCTGCCTCACACCCTCAGCCACCACCCAGTTGGCTGTGTTGCATCATGGTGATTTGGTGGTGCTCACAAGTTTGAGGAGCATTATCTCAAGTACAATTGATATAAAAGACCATAATTCTTCTTCCACTTCTTATCAGTGGCTTGCTATGGTCCAGGGCTGCAGTGGCTTAAAATACAAGAGGTGAAGGACAAGATGTCCTTGGCAGTTATATAGGAAAGGATTTTATAAACATAAAAATATATACTGGGTCATGTGTGAACAAGAGAAACAACTACAACTCCAAAAAAAACCCACAAAAAACAAAGCCAAAAAGCAAATTTTGAAACAACTCCAAGATACTGAGGCCACTGAAGCATCAGTGTAGCATGGTCTTAATATACAATTAAGAGAAGAAATTTATTATTTAGTCATTGGAAGTGGATGGTGCTTTAAACAAAAGATTTGAAGTTGCATTGCAGTAATTTTCTTGTTTTACTGGGTTTTTTTGTGTATGTGTGTTTGTTGGTTTGTTTTTTGTGTTTGGTTTTTTTATTTACTGTTTGTTTGTTTAATGTAAGAACAATTTCTGATATTAATATGTACATTTTTCCATGGCTAATTTCACTGATGGAGTTGGAGAAGGGAGATATGTAAGAGGGAGAGGTGTCTTTATTTACTTCTAAAATTAATTTTTGTTAATATGGGGCTGCTTCCAGTAGGTCCATATTTACTTCCAATATGATCAAGACAATCAAGTGACTTGTATGGTATCTGATACATTCTGCTAATGAAATAGAAATAGGAACAACATAGATATTTTGAAGAAAACGGCAGAGCTTTTTTCCACTCTTTTTGTTAAAATGCAATTGTTACTCCTAATGTATCTTTCTTGCTATTTTGTTACCATTGCTGAATTTGTGTTTTTTAAGTTCCACGCTTTCCCCCTGCAAGCACATGCGTATTTTTATTCCCATCTTGTTGGTATTGATGGGAAATGTAAAAAACCCGTGATGTATGTAAAGTCACACAAGAAATTTGTGTTACAGCCTCAAGAACCATTGCAAAGCCTTGTAAGTGCCAAAGCCGTGGTAAGACCAATGTTTCGTTTGGATTCTGCTTCAGATGGCATCAGTCCTTAGGTCTGCAAAATGGTCAATTTGCAGAGTTCCTGCTGCCTGGGAACAGAATTGGAACTCCAAGACTAACTTCAGTCTCATGTTTTTGGAGCTCTGTGTAGCTGCGTGTCGTAAAAGGGAAAATACCAACATTGCCTGGGTTTTTTCTCTATCAGCCATAATTTGTAGCTGAATCTCTACCAATGTTCTTGCCAAGAGAAAAAGCTCCTGAAGTCTTCCTAGCTGCCTTCTGGTCTCTAAACACACTGCCAGGATCCAAACTCTTCAACTTCTCATTTTCAGTAAAATATTATGTTTAAAACAAACAAGCAGACCCCCAGTTTAATTACTACAATTTTAAGGAGGATTAAGTGTTAATAAACGAGAGAAAGGGGATAAGTAGAAATGTTTGTGGGTTAATTTCCTTCACTTTTGTATTCACGTTCCAACTATTTATTAAAATGTACTGGAAAAGAGTCAAAATATCATTCATGGGAACAAACATAGAAACAATAACACTTGCCCTTAAGTTTTACCAATGTAGCAAATGAGCCAAGAGAATGTTATTTCTCTTTCTGACTTGGTTTGAGTGCCGGGCAGCCTTTTTTCTCATCTATACGAGAGTATGTACAGAATTGCCTAAGGTTTAGTAAAAACAGTGTTTGACTGGGAAGAGAACAGGACTTGTTCCTGCAACAACACGAGTGCTCCAACTAATCAACAAAGTCAGTGTGTCTGTCCCAACAAACATTTTCTATCTGTGTACATAAAGTGGAGCAACTCCAGAGGGAATAACCTCTCCCCCTAATTCTTTCATGGGCCTTAGGAATCATGCTGGTAAATCTGATGTAAGTTTTCAGCAATACATTTCAGTTATGGCAAAATGATGCTTTTCAATAGAAAAAAATGTCTTAGGCTTTGTCTTCCAAAAGCTCCCATCAACACCAATCTCAAGTACACCTAGAGAAAACTAGGACGACGAGTACCAGATATGTGCATTTGCTAAAACCCTGCCTCAGTATAAAATGGGTACTTCACAACTGCAAAAATCTAAGCCCTGATGGAGAAAGGTTTATTATCTACAGTGCTGCTAGAATCAGGCACAGCAGTACTGTATGCTTCTGAATATAAAAGCTCTATTCTTCAGTGAAGTCCTTTTTCTGTTAATGAGATTCACCCTAATGGGACCAAAAACTGCTTTAAAAGACATTTCCTTTCTGCTTTTCAAGGGTTTTTTTCCAGTCCATTTGGACTGGATATCAAAGATAAGAGGAAATATTTCAATAGCAAGAGTTTTTATAATTAAGCTTTGTAGCCTACATAATGGAGATATGGCCAAATTCAAGTGAAAAATAATTACTGCTTTTTCAGCACTTGCCTCTGCTTCTCTCTCTCTCTTTTTTTCTCTCTCTTCCATTTTCTCCTTCAAAACCACATAATCTGTTGTGACTTATGTATAAAAGCCTCACTTAGTGCAGTTCTGCCCCCACATTTGTTTTCCCCTCTGTGGTCTAAGAGAGAATAGCTGTTCAATCTTAGACTATACCCAGACCCCCTTGAGGGAGCGTACCAACACTTCTCAACCCTTTTCAGGTGCTTCCTGAGGGGTAAGGGCTCTAACAACTCACTTCCTAGTGCCAGCTACCCCTTTAGATATGGAAATGAGCAAATTACAGTGTGAGACACGTCTGAAACACTTTGTAGAGGATGCTAAGATGGCCATGATGTTTATTGTTTTCCAGTCTGCAGGAACTTCTCCCCAGCACTGGAGCTTTTTGAAGCAATCAGTGATAAGTCAGCTGTTTCAGCAACTTTGGAGGTAGCCCGTCTGGTGACATGAACATGTGTGTATTTAAAATGTGTCTACACACACACTTCCCCTCACCAGGTCTGGAAAATGCTACTTACTTTTTATGACTAGTAACAGAGTCGAGTACATTGATCTCCACAAGAAGTGCTTTAAAAAGCTAAGAGAGAGGAATAGATCTGCTTGAAGCTGATGCCTCAGTTGGTGTTAGGGATGCCTTGGAGTCATTGTGGGAAGGCTGTGATAACACCTAATGAGTATTTGGGATTGTGCAAAGTAAGATACACCAGAAGAAAGTTTTGAGAGCTCTCTCTTCTAGTTTTCTCAGAAAATTCTTATACAGCCTTATAATAGAGCTGAGATTAATAATAAAAGGCCAAAAGGCTCACCGTTAATATTTTTATAATGGACAAGAGTTCACAAATTGCACAAGATGATGAGGTTCTGATCAATCCCATATGACTGATAATTTTAGCCACCACAACTGTGTTTCTTTCCTTCATGTTTTCTACCTGTCCCCTAATTACCATCCAGTCTCTTTGAGCTTAATGCAGTTTTTACTGTTGACAAATTAATGACTGGTGACCAAGAACTGTTTGACCTGTTTCTTCATTAATTTAGAGTAAATCACATATGCAGTCAGTTGTTGTGCATGCAGTATTATCTTGTTTGGGAAGCATTGTTTTGTATTTTTTCTCTGTGATGTATTCAGGCAGAAAATATTTGCAGGGTTGTTGGAGGTCTACAAAATACCTTCTTGAATTAGATTAGCCTGTGAATGCCCAAGCTAAAGAGATCAGTGTGTGCTTGTTTTGTCCAGCAAATACTGATATTTGTGGAGATATTGGTGAGAAACAGTGAACGTTGCCCATTTCTGTTGTATAATTCAACTTTTTTATTTATTTTTTTCTCTGAAACACAGAAAATGTTCTTATTTTATGGGCAATATAAAACCAGGTTAGGGAACATTCCCCTGCTGTGACAAGAATTGGCGCTATTTCTTCCCCAGTGCTGTTCCTCTCTCAAACTGCTGATTTAGAGCATACTGGGAAAGACTGTTTGATTTAGCTCTTGGTGTACTGGATGGCATAGTTTCAAACTAAACCATTTGAATATGTGAAGATATGGTGATCATCCCTCAATGTATCTCAACATTAATAGTTGGTCACTTTAGATGTAGCCTGTACAAAGGGTATATTAANAAAGAGTAGTGTCTATAACAAATAGTATTGTGTTTCTTTATGTCTACCTTAGGTACCTAATAAAGCTTCTCTTGCTCTCAGTGTGAGTTCAGCCTGTGCCAAGAGATTCACTGGTCATATTACAGATATTAATGAATTACTTGCCCCAAACAGTACCAGCATATTTTGCCAAAGATAAGTAATGTATGTGTATCTTAACTCTGCAAGATAGGTGCAAATACCAATAGAAAAATTATCTATTAAAGAAAGGACTGTCTATGAAGATGTTGAATGCTTTTTCCTCTCCCTCTGCTGCAAACTTTGGCATATTCACAACTTGCTCAGTATATTGCAGTGAGGCCAAATTTATTTAATGCATGCCAATTGTTTAGAGTTCTCAAGCTGGTGGACCAAATTACTGCTTTGAAATGTTTTTGAGAAGGGTGTTTCTCATGAAAATTTGTTTTTTTGGTTCTAGCACATTACAAATGGACAAGATTTGTTCCCATAGAGAAAGAGGTAATGATCAGCTTGTATATCCTACTCTTCTCTAAATATGGAAACTGAAGATTTGATCTGTAATTGGTATCCCCCTGGAGAGCTGGCATCATCAGCATCTTTGAGGTGTTCAGTTCAAGAGTCCTGTTAGATTTAGATATATACAGGTTACCAACGAGTGCAGCAGGGCAAGATTTTCAATCTGCTCATCAACATCAGTCAGAACTTCTGTAGCTGTTTCTTTGTGAGTATTCATTATTATGATATGTAACCACTCTTAAACCTGCTTTCACTATAGTGAATGCTCGAAAGAAAGCCAACTATTTCAAAATTATTTTCTTTTATGATCAGATTATATTATTTCAGGCTTGCTTAGTTGCGGTGGGAGCCAACTGTGCTCTGTTCAGTTGCTCTGAACACATTTTTCTGCTAAGGTTCTGACTCTAACGTTCATTCCCTCTTTAGTATGTCTCATGTGTTACCACTTGTTAGTTCATCTTAAGATCCTGACCCCTGAATATTCACTCCACATCCTAAAATGCCTAATAAGTTGCTGGTACTAGATAAAAATTATTACAGCTTCAGTTGTGATATCCCAAATGATTAATGAGCTGACCACAACACAGGGGGGATGAAACTGTAATACATGTGTTCCATTAGCTCCACCAGGATTGCTTTGGCCTTTGACTGTGTCCTGAGATTATGAGATTGGTGTAGTGAATATTTCCCAAGTGTCATCCTTAACATTCCCACTTCCCCTTCCCTTATGGTGGTTCTCATAGAGATGTTTAGAAATACTTCTGTGTGACAACTTTAAAGGGGATCTTCAAGAGAAAGAATTCTAGGGGAAGCTGTAAATATTTACCATGAAAGGGAAAATACTGTACTGGCATGTATGTACATGTTCTGTACATATATTTCCATGCAGTTCCATACAGAAGTTGACTTTTTAGATTCACTAATAATATTTGTTGAGTGTTTTTGTAATGCAACTTCTAGGGGAAATCTTCAAGATTAAACTGCTACCTGGAAGACACTTTATTTCACACTCTGCTTGGAATCACCTTGGATTGATTATTTAGTTATTATTTTTAACACTCTGAGAGTAAGGGGACTGTATTTCACTCTGCAGATTTGCCACTCTTGAGTTATCACGTCTTTCATAGGATCCAAGGTAAAAATCATAAGCCTTGGCAGTCCACCTTGTGTGTCCTATGAATGCTGCCCAAGATGCAACATCTCATTCACAATTGGGACCAGTAGCTTTAGTAATTTCTCTATCAGCCAAGTCTATCTAAAAACACATCAATACCATAAATTGTAAAACCAATGTAGATGAGTTATTTAATCTGAGAGATGTTGAGGGTGAGACTGCCATGCTGGGAAGCTCTATGAATACTGCCCTGAGACTGGCACAAAGAACATTTTCCTTCAAAACACATGTAGGCATGCAGGTCTTTGTGATGGTGTCAGAAGAAGTTTGGTGATACCTTGTGCCCAGCAGCCTTGTCTCCAGTTTAGCTAAGGACCTTCATGTGGGCACTAGCACTGTGTTCCTAATGGCTTTAAGATGAAGGAGGATAAATTTAGATCAGGTGTTAGGAAGAAATTCTTTACTGTGAGGATGGTGAGGTGCTTCCATGGTGAGGTTATTGTTCAGAGAAGTTGTTGATGACCCATCCCTGGAAGCCTTCTATGAAATTATTTTCTTCAATGGGTATACAGTCTTAAGTTCGTATTGTTAAGGTTTTTGCTGGAGTGAGTCCAGCATTCTGTAGGGTTGTATTTCCATAGCTGAATTCTCCATGTCCAGTGGGAATTTAGGCTACTGGAGGTGGTTAAAGAGGTTTAGGTTCTCTCTGAGTACGTTTGGCTTCTCAGCAAGTGTCTGCTCTGTGCTTAAATGAAGAGGTTCTATATTTTGATATCTTACTCTGCCCAAAGGAGGTTTCTTCCTTCAGGTCAGTATAGATGCTGAGGAATATGAGGTGCCTTGGCTTCTGACCTTATAAAGGACTATAAAATTAGAAAGTAGTATATCTCATCTCTTTCATCAATTACTGCAGAAATCTGTGGCAAGTCAGATGCTTTGAGTCTAAAAATTTATTCATCATGGACATTTGGACTTTCTATTTTTTCCTTTTTTAATACTAGGGAAGCAGAAAGGAAAATATAAGCTACAATTAAAATTAAGATCAGTTGCTGAAACTGAAAGAGACATCACAATTGTAGTACAGAAGATTGCCTTGTTTTAGAGAAAGTGCTGATTAAGATCAAATTTGTCTGGAGTTTAAATTTTGATTGGACCTAAACTGAGGGGAGGGGGTTTATATTGCAGACACAGTGCAAATGATGCATGTTAATATCCTCTGTTTATTGCCACTTGAAATTGCAGCATAGCTTTGAATTGCTGCCAAATCTACAGTAAAGACTCCCAAGTAATCACTATGATTATTCCATATCTTCATGGTAACAGTGGAAAAAGTACTGTAGCCTAAGCCAGCAGAATCTTTTCATCCTTCGGGGCTGGGATTGTGATGCCATTCATAGCAAGAATGGTTAGATGTGCACGTTGGCCAGTCAGTCCTGAAAGAGAGATGAAATAAATGTATTTAATTATGTTATTTTCAGATTTGGTTTTTCTGTTAACTCCTGCCTCACTAACTTCTCCTGAAATGAGGAAAAGCGTGACTTTTCTTTCATTTTGGAATGGTGTAATTTATATGTTGGTATGATGAAGTATTTTTCATATTTATTAGAATTTTTTTTTTGCTTTCCTCCTTGTTGATCTACAACAGATACTATTTTTACTCCTTTTCATTACAATCCATGATGTTGTTTATCTCCTTGAAGTATTTTTTCATCTGTGCTTAGCTATTGGGAGTTGTAGATTGACATCTGATCTGAATGTATACACATGTATTATTGTGGTTTATTTAAGCTGATGGGAGATTAAGTAGTGAGATCAGAGACAAACAGCATAATATAAAATTACAATTTACTAAAATATATTAGAAGAGTCTCAGTGGGGGGAGAAATGATATGTGAAAAGTTGTTTAAAAGAAGCTTGAGTGAAATTTAGCTGTGCTTAAAATCTGTTCTGGTTTTTGAATACACAGTTATTCAAGGAAGTAGTTGTTTATTTTCAGTGAAAACCCTTAGCAATCACTGCTCCTTGGTTCTCCCGATAGTATGTCCCAGTTGCATCCCTTCATCAGTTGCTTGCAGGAAGGTTTTGCTACTTGTTCCACTTACAAAGTAAATAAAATTTTTATGGAAAACATTTAATGTGGGTACAATATTTACTCTGGAGCATTTTCCTAAATAAGTAGTGTTAGCCAGCAGGCAAGTCTGAGCACCTGGTGTGTTAGCTGTGGGAAGGAAATCTATATGCCTGGCACATAATGATCAGTTTAAACTATTGAAATATAAATCAGAACACTGAGTGAAATTCAAAAATATTTCATTAAATGAATTATGATTGTGTGTGTGAATTGTTAGGGACCCTGACATATATGCTTAGAAGTCTGCAATCTTTAGGCTGTTTTATTTTAATATTTTCTAATAGATTTACCTTCAAAAGACACTTAGTGTTTTAGAAGGACAACATTAATAAATATCACAGTGTGTTTGCTTTTCATTATAGCTAGTATTTTTCTTGACTTCAGTTTCTAAAGTTATGTTCTCTACAAGGTGCTATGGGGATCCACATTGTGAAATTTAGACATGCCTATATTTAAGCCTCATTAACAGTGAAAACCACTCCCAGTTTTATCAATCTCATTCCTTTATTATTTTGAAGCCAATACTTGGGTATTTTTGCAAGTGTAAGATTTATAGGATCAGAAAAACAAACAAACAAACAAAAACAAAAAAACAAAAAACAAAACCAAAAAAACCCCAAACCAAACAAAAACAACCGCAAAACAACAAGACAATAGCACTGTAGTCCAGACATCACTGTTCTGTACAAGTGCAGTTTGTGCCTTCTCTGGAAGTTCTGGAGTTGCTTTAGTTTTACACAATTTTTTGAAACATTACCAGAAGACAATTAATAGAATGATATTTACAGAAAATGTTATTTGTACTAGAAGACTGTGTCCAAAGGAATGAAGCTTCCTATATCGAATTACTACCTTACTGCTTCTAGTGATACAACCTGCACCTGCTGCAAGCCAAGCATGGGGCTCAGGGCCAGCTTTGTGCCAGCATTCAGCTGTGAGGACATGCCTGGACACAAAGTTCATCAAGAGCTGTGGAGCTCACGTTGCAGCCTTGGTTGTGGACACAGCCAGGTCCTCCACTCTGTGTTCTGGTCATGAACCAACAGCAATGAGCACTGTATGGCTCTCTTAGCAGGCAGGTAGTTTGGATTCATTTATTTCTAGGAAAAAGCAGGTATTTTGAGCCTGAGTTGCAGATGGGAGTCTGGCAAGGAAAGTACAAATCCCTGTGCTGGGTGTAAACACTTCTTCACTCCACCTTGCAATGCAAGCAAAGGGAACGGGGCAGCACACTGCAGCCACATTTAATTTTAAGTTGATGCCATGCCCTCTGCAGTAAACCCACCAAGTGAGTGTGTAAGAAGACTCTTTGAATGTGTATCAAGGCTACCAGCTTCTGTGGGTAGACTGTAGATTAGTCATAAATTAATCAGTCCCTGTTTGAAGTACCTCCCATGACACAGGAAGCCATTGGACACAGTAGGAATAAGAGATGGCATTTGTGAAGGTGTCATTTACAGAGGCTTTCTAATAGAAATATCAGGTTTGTACTCTCGAGTAAATTATATCATTAAAAAATACAAGATTATAGCATTGTAATGGGTTATTATTTTGCTCTTCTTACTGACCTAGTCACATAGCTGATGAAAGTAGATTTGGCTTAATATATGCATTAGTGTGGGGTTTCAGCAGTGGACCATGAAGCCTGAAGTATGTGCAATTCTCTCTCTTCAACAATGTACTCCAATATGTGCCCCATTTGAGGTGTACTAAAGCCCTTCAGAAATTAGTGCAACTGTGTATGTGCTTCAAGTACAAATGCACATGCTTAAGTAACGTGTCAGATTGGAGTGTCCACAAATGTTGTATTTATAGGGTTTTTTCCCCAAGATCTATTGCAGTAAAAGCTCAGTCCAGCTGTCATATCTGTATAATTCATTAGAAGCTTCAAAATTTTAACTTCAGCTTTACTTCAAAAAAGCGACTACGTAAAAATTATACTGTTTTCTCTGATCCCTTTCCTTCTCTGTATTCATATTATTGTAATCCTGTTTGCATTGCTTATGCTATTTATCTCTGTAAGCAATTTACAGTCATTGTATCACAGTGATCAGTATTCTGTGGTGGTTACTGCACCATTTGCTGAATATTCTAAATATGTTTTGATTTCAGGTGTGGGTTTTTTTGTTTGTTTGGGGTTTTTTTGTTGTTTTTCTTTTTTGTTTGTTTGTTTGTTTGTTTTTATTGTTTTTGAATCATGAGCTAGAGAGACCCCAGCTGGACTTTAAAAATCCGTTTTGTTTGCAGGCTATCAGTTGATAAAGGCACCTTTTTGAATGCCAACTGGACCTGTTTGGTCTGGAAAGACAATCAGAATGGATCCTCACATTGGCAGTTTGAGAACCATGCTATAAAATGCTGACCAGCTGCAAAAAGCAAAGAAGTTGAAAAGAGTGCAATTCTGACTAAATTGTGTGGGGAGAATTTCCTTGTCGCTGAAAACTCGACATGAAGGTCACACAAGGACACAGCTCAAGATATTACTTTGTCTGAGTCAAGGCATTATTTGGACCTAAGAAGTAAATGCAGTTAATTTACTGGCATATTTTTCTGCATCAAAGTGAATTGCCTTTTTATCCAAAATGTATGAGCAAGAGGAGAATGGTGAAGCAATATAGAGATGTTATAAACTAGTACTTTTTCCTGGGTAATTCTTCTGATATAACTATGGCAGTGATTATTTTTATACTTAGTAGCCTCGCTAGATAAACAGATGTATTTATATGGGAATGTTAAAATGAGTCATTACTAGGTTTTTTGTGTGTGTATTTGTTTGGGGTTTTTTTTGGTTTTTTTTTATGTCCACAGAATTTTGATAGGGATGTGCAAAATCTGACATACAGGAAAAATATGGCTGTATTTTCTGCTGCAGAGGAAACAGTTTCCTGAATGTATGTTTTTGATTTTGTCTTTTAGATAATTCTTGTAAGTTCTTCCCATAATGACCGTGATCAAAGCCTTTTCATAAGCACAGATGAAGGAGCCACTTTCCAGAAACAACCCATTACTTTCTTTGTGGAAACTCTCCTTTTTCACCCAAAAGAAGAAGATAAAGTACTTGCTTACACCAAGGAAGGAAAGGTAAAACTTGAAGATATGGCATTTGTTTGAAATTTAGGAGTTACTTTGTTAAGAAGATATAAAAAGTTTTGATATGCTGATTAGTGTTGGGTTTTATGAAATACCAGTTGCCCAGAAGGGAATCATGTAGTGGTTCTGAGTTTTATTTAAATATTGATTGTCTTCATGTCCAAATCTTTGTTTTTATGGTAATTTCAATCCTGACATTTTCAGTTGATATGGATAGTGGGAATATTCATCCTTCTGCATAATATAGTTAAATAATACTTCTGAAATGTGTTTCTCCCAAGAAAGTGAGCATAAACCATTTATAGTATAGTAGGAAGTTAATGAAGCTGAAATAGTGCCTTCAAAGGCCATTCACAGGATGTAAAATAAAGTCATACAAATAAACTGCAACTCACGCAGCAGAATAGGATTTAGGGAAACAGTAGACATGTAGTCTAATTGTCTCTCTTGGGATGTATTTATATTGCTAACAGATTCAGGAGTTGGTCATGTTTGTAAATTTTGAACCGCTTTCAGATTTCTTCTGGTTAAGTTGTAAAGTAACTTTTTTGGATGAGTTGGGCTGAGCACTGATGAGTGTGCACACCATCTTACCTCCATTTCACAGTGCAGGAACTGCAGCACTGCAGTTCTGGTCCTGGTAGTGGTCTTGACTAACTTCCATCATGACTCCTGGTTTAAACTGAAATCAGAAAATGTGACTCTAGACCATTTTAATCCTCATCAGACTTCACAGAAGGTGGTCGGATTAGTCAGAGAAAGTTGCATATGCTGCATCCAAATACTGCACTGATTTCGGTGATGTTATATCAATTCATCCTTTGGGATATTTTCTGGGATATATGAATAAGCAGCTGATCCCAAACCAATTCATGTTTACAGACATTTGCAAATAACAGTAGAACTAGGATTAAAAACACAGCAAACCAAACTAAGTCACAGATTACACTAAATATTTTACTTAGCTTCAGTTTGAAGTTGTAACAAAATTACAAATAATTTGAATGCATATTATGTATAAAAAATACTTCAGAGAAGCCTAAGGTAATGAAAAACCTCTTTTTGCAGCTTGTCTTTTGTTCCTGATGATAAATATAATTACTGAACTCTATATACTTATGGAGTGGCAGAATCTTGGAGTGTAGGAGTCCAAAGTGTATTGAACACGTTGACCAGTCCACAACAAGCAGGTGGAAGTGTTCTTCAGAAGACAGGAGGCAGAAGTACAATGTGTTTTTGTTTGAAGAATTTGGTTTGTGTTTTGATGGATTAGGCATGTTAGGAAGATTCCCAGGCATTTTAGACTTGGACAGTTTTCCAAAAGGAGTGATGCTATTATTTGCCATGCTTAAAATGTGACTGGACAAAAAACCCTACAAAATATTCAATAAAGAAAGCTCTGCAGGAATAGCTGGAAGGGTTGGGTAACCTGATGGACTTTTTTCAGGTTTTCAGTATAACACTAGAAGATGTCAACCAAAAAGACTTGACAAGTTCAATATCCTTATCTAAGATGTCTATGAATGAAGGATACCTTTGACTATAACTGGGTCAGTAACCTGCTTACATTTTGTATAAAATCTGATATATTTGGTCTAGAAGGGAGAGGAAGATAAAGTGATGTTGGCATAGAAGGAGTTGAAAATCAAAAGTGCCACTTGACACAAGAAGAGGTCACTGCACTGAAATCAATGATCTTGAAAGATAGTGTTGATCTGAAGTTGCCCTGAGGAGACAGTGTACTCTAGAGTTTAGAGTCAACTTTACCTTTCCTAAAAGAAAGTAGTATCAGAAGGTAACACAGTCTAAAACTCGAGAAACTGTTGCCTCCTGTTACTCAAATGATTTCTTACAAAAGCCCTTTGGAGACAACAAGGAATACAGGACCAAGTCCTTCATAAACAGCAGTCAGCAAGGCTTTGCCTGCTGCAGCATCACAGCCTTTTCCACAACTTTGGATTTGATTTAGGGGTTATTTCATATGGCAAAATATGCATTGCTCATTCATTCAAAACCCTAAATTATGTTTAAATGAAGCTCTAGCCTCTAGCTGACACTATAAATTAATGCAAATTCAGTCAGTGTTGTTGGATTAATCCATTTACTGCCTCAAACCTATATGCATTTTTTCTGACTACCCCTCAGTTACAATGAAAAACAGTTGGCTATTCGCCAAGTCTACATAAATGTTTTTAGATATTTTTTAAACCTTGTCAGGAATGTAGTAGGTTTTCTTTGTTTGTTTGGAAACTAAAAGGATGAAAAAATGACAAATCAGGAAAGTATTTTCAATTTATTATTATTTTAAATGTGGTTTCTCATGTTTGTTGAATGGGTGGTAATAAACAGAAATAAAAGATTTATTACATGTGTTTGCTGAAGCTACAGATTTTTAGCTGTCCACTGATATAACTCTTTTCACCTGTATCTAATCTAATTTAGTGGGTTTATCATATGTCCCTGTGGAAAACCAGAACACATATGGATCAATTTTTTTACTACAAAAAGTTCAGTATGTGCCTATGTTAGTTACATGCTATTTTTTTTTTCAAATATTGTGCCAGTTAAAATTTCATTTCAAGTTGTAATATACCTTATTAGTCCTACTTCTGTCTTCCTTACATCAAGATTGCAAGGGCTTCCTCCTGCAGTAACCAAACTATTCATTCATAAGCTCTCAGACTTTGATCTTAAATATGTAGGAATAGAAGTAGTTTGTGTATGGGGAGACTGTGAGTTTGGTTTAGTCATTTTTTGCCCCTACTGTACAGGCATTGCTGCTCTGAAGGCAAGAATCTTCTCTTATTTGCTTCTGAAATTCATCAATGACAAAACTATATCTGTTTGTTCAAGTGCCAGTGTTGTCCCTTGTCCTAAATAGTGCTTTGCTGTCTTTAAAGGAATCTCTGAATCCTTGGCTTTCTTTGCAGCTTAGACACCAGGGTGCATTAAATGATTGTCTCTCCCGGGTTTAAGCAGTCTACCAAGGCAGGTAACTCAGTGGGTGGGGACCTTTTAGAAAGATGGTAAAACCTATGGTTATCTTTTTTATAATGCCCATGGTGACAAATGTTTGAAGAACACGAAGCACTTTAGGTTCTTCATCCTGCACAGTCTAGCCTGTTCAAAGCCACATTTGTCTCTCCCAGGAGGTTGCTCAGAGCAATATGCTCTAAAATACCCTGGTAACAGCAAATCTTAACCCACATAATAAAACTAATACCAGAAACTTAGCAGGCATATCAGGAGCCTTACCATCATTTAGCTCTTAGGACAAAGACTTCTTGTTTCCTGATCATTTCTGTCTGTGCACTGATTGGGTCAGTACTAAAGTAAGGACTCTGAGTCCTCATTGTAGTTTCCTACCCTACCCATGGTCTACCAGCTTTAACTGAGTGTGCAATGGAAGAAAGCCCAGTCATTGTGAAGTGCAGAGTAACTGGGAAATACTCTGTTGTCTCTAATATGAACTTAAGTAAATGTACCCATAGAGTTTGTGCTGAATTATCTCAACCTTTTTCTTTATGTATTAATATTTCTGGTTTTCTGTAGTAGAACATAATATGTAACAGTGAGGGGTTTTCATGTCTTGTCATTGAACCTGTCATTTAAAAATCAAAACATTCCTTACTAGTCCCCATAAGACACTTTCCTCCAGAACATTCAGTGACTGAACTGGTGACTTGTTCCCACATGAGAAAAGAACAGTTTTACTTGCCTTTTCTTCTTATTAGAGATATCAAGAGAACACCCATCTTATGTAAATTGCATCAAATAAGAAATGCATGAAGACAGTGGGGGGCTTTAAATCTGTCTTTTTAAAAGACTGATAGAAACTTCCTATTTTAACTAGATGAAACACATGAAGGCAAGTGCTAAAGGACAAATATTTCTGAATAGCTATTTTATATTCCACTTTAATCTGGGGGAAAACAACATTCATCTGCACACTATATCCATCCATATTACCAGCATTTGGTTTTGTACCAGGGGTGAACTATTTATACGGGAGGTGGAGCTGAGTCCTCCTCCTCCAGGTCATCTTCTGCCTCTCTGCTGAGAGAACATTTCTCATGGGTCACAAATTGGTATCCATGACACAAGACCTTAAGTACATCACTCTTCATCAAATCTCTTAAGCATTTCTGTAATACCTTTTGGTCCTATTTTAGCAGAGTTTTAAATCCATCAACTTCCTGGTTTAGTATTTTTGATGGCATAAAGGGAAAATTTATGCTTCTTTGGTCAATGAATGGAAAGAAGAAGAAGTGCCCTTTTACCGTCCCTCTTGAGTAACCTTGCTGAGGTAAAAAATAATCAGATCCCATATGAACTGTGAAATGTTTTCATAGTAAACAAGAAGAATTTGTCACAACTTTTCAAATTATATATTTTAAAAGGCGTTCTCTGTGAAAGGTTACTCTGAAAAACACTGTACAGAGTTCCTGATAATGTGGGTTTGTGTTTTGGGGTTTTTTTTGTTGTTGTTTTTTGTTTGGTTGGTTTTTTGTTTGTTTGTTTGTTTTTAAATTGGTGTACAGTCTGTCATTTAATAGTGATATATGACCTGTCTTTGAAGATGTACATTAGCAGTTTCCTATAATCTAATTTTTCTGGGTTTTTTTTCCCCCTTCTTTTAGGTTTATGCATCTACTGACTTGGGACAAAAATGGATCCTTCTGCAGGAACGAGTTTCTAAAGATCATATTTTTTGGTAAACAGTCTGATTTTTCCAAATAATAAAGTGAACATCAAAAGTATTTCATTCTAATCAGGAAATATGTTTCCAGGCGCAGACAGTATGAGCTCTGGCATCTTTTTCAGATTATGTTGGTATTTCTCTGTTGTCTATTGCAAAGTCACGCCAACGATCATATCAGGTATCAGCTCGTGGAAGGGTTATAGGTCTGGAACTATGGAGCCCGAGTTATAAAGTTGCAATATTGAATGAAATTGCCCTGCGTTTTACTGGTGAAATTGATCTTTAGAAAGGAGAGCAATCTTTTGGCAGAGAATAATCAATAATTTTTTTTTTTTGAGAGGTTGGATCATACTTGTTTACTGGAGTCATATATACACTTGCACTAATAAGGAAACTGATGTAAAATACAACTTAATTGAAGATACATATCAAATTATTTAATTTTCAGCTCAAATATTGTGCAGTTTCTTGAAATGTTTAAGTGATTTAAAAGGGTTGATGAAATATTTGAAAAGTAAGTCGATGCCCTTTTATTAACAAATGAAATGAATCTGAAAAGTCTATAGCTTCTCTTAAAATGAAATTAAATTTTTGATAATGTTTTCATTAAATTACATTTAAAATTGGTTAATTTCACACTCACTCCCCCTTTTCCCATTTATTTAATTGTATAAGTATGTATTTTTTAATATAGGATTAAGTCATAATAAGCTAGACACATGCATTCCCTAAATGACTGTTGATTTTAGTGCTGGATGGACTCTGATCCTTGTCACTTGCATACAGTATCATTTTCCATGTGTCTGTGGAGCCGCATGTGGCTTTCAGTGATATTTTGTGTTTTGCTGGGAGTGTTGCCAGTATTGAAATGGATACACCTGATCTTGGTTGCAAGGTTTGTGTCGTGTCTGGCTTTTCATGCTGTGATCCTCCTTATTCATCAGGTAGTTTGCATTGAAATACTCATTCTGCCCACACTCAGGGTAAAACAAAATGAGCAAAACCCCACCCTGCTTAAACTGCTGGTTACAAGGCACACAGAGCTCTTATGGTATATACAAATATAGATATATTTGCCGCTGCCCAAAGTGGAATTTGTTTAATCTAAGAACTTGCTGCCAGGTGTGCTGCTGCTGAAGCTGAGCAGGGGGAGGTTGTTATTTCATAGCAAAGACACGTGGTCAGCTTAAACCTTGTTTGAAATTGCTGGGAGCAGAAGACCTAGACCTGCACTGCAGCCCTGCTACTGTAATTATCCTTGTGCACAAAGAAGCTCGTTGACACAAGTGCTTTGTTTTCAATCTGCAACCCACTTACTGCCCATCCTTTTAGAAAACTAGCCCATGGCTGGCTGTAGTAATGCTCATCTGATTTACTCCAATTTGTCTCAACTTCCTCTGGTGAAATAGTTGAGTTGAGCAGACACTTTCTGCTTACTTGCTCCTGCAGAGCCTTATTGAACAACTTGTTTCTACACAGCAGGTGGAGTTTGATAGGCCATGCACTCTGCAGGTCTCTGAAGTACCATGCGAAAGGGTATAACAGAAGTAACACCATGGGTCAGAAACATCATGCCCATCTTATAACCTATTTTTCCCTAGGAAGATCATTTAGGATGTAAATCATGAGGGCATGTGGTTATCTGCCTTTAATATTTTATTTTTTTTTTTAAATGCATTAAATCTGAAAACCATTAAAGTCTCTAACAGGTAAGAAATAACAGTGGAAGCCTCTCTCTCACAGATTATCGGTGTGTTTCTTATCTGACACTTAGCACACTGAAATTACAAAAAGTATAGAAAACAATTGAAATATGTGTCAGTTTACTCCGACTCAAATAGTCTGTCAATATTTTTTGTATGTAAGGATTAAAGCCAGCAAGTGCATGTTTAATTCGAAGTTTAATTAGTATTTTGCTATGTTTCCAAATCCTTACATTTCCTAGTATTATTCAGAGGCAATCAGAGAAACATCCCGGATCTTTGATAGGAATAATTCCAGTGTAGTACTTCAAAGTCATGGTTGTTCATAAATGTCACATTCCTTGAAGATAAGAATAATAAATTCTAAGAGTCTATACATTTATAACCATTGAATATATATTCAAGGGGTTTGTTTTCCTCTTTTCTGTAATAGATCACACCAATTTCTCTCAAAACCTGTATCAGCCAGCAGCAGCAAGGATTTGGAAGCAGATGTTTAGTGCACTGCTACCAAATCATGCTGCTCATAAACTTATATGGAAATAAAGATATATAAATACAGTTTACTTCTAACATCATATGGAAGTTTGCAATATATAGAGTCTGCTGTGAGTGGAGGGTTAGACATGATGGCCTTCCAGTGGGAGTTTGTCTCTCATATGAGACTTTCTGGTGTTTTATGGCCTTTGTCACCCAAATTATCTGACTACTAGACAGAAACAAGCATTTGTGTAGTTCTCAACAGATGTCAGGATATGCGCTTTGTCATACCTTGCCTGTAAGGACACTAAGTCTTGTGCTGTTTTCTTGTCAGTGTATAATATCTGATGTGCTAAAGAGATGTGTCAAACTAATTGTACATCTCACGATAAATGAGGCCACGTCTCTTGCTGATACTGGCTGGTTGTGCCAAGGACATTTTGCTGGGCAGATCCCTTAGCTGATGTTTTTTCTTTGATTTCCATTGAGCTTTGCCACTGAGGTTAATAAGGTAGCCCAAGATTTTTATTTCAGTCTGGTAACTACAAATATTATCAGTGATATTATTTTTTGTGCTTTGTAAAAGCAGTTTTTTCCTGTGCCTCCAGCAGCAACCAGATCTTCATGCGCTTCCTGTAGAAGCTTTTTTTTTAACTCCATGAAAATCTAAATACAGTTAATTTAATAGAATGTATTATGTATTTATATTAAGGGAATATAAATTCAGCAGAGACAAAATATTTGAAATATTTTTATTCAGGCCTTATCCTGTAGGTTTATAAGCAAAATATTAATATGATCTTTCGGGTTTTATTTGTTTTTCAAGTGCTCACAATCATTCCTTAAATACCTTTTCAGATTTAAGAATTCCATTTAATCAAATGGAATTTGATTTTTCATGGTAGTGGAACAAATGAAAATATTATTGGTATCAATGGAAAGTGCATACTACTGTATCTAATTTAGGAGCACAGAATATTTTCTTCCTATCTGTGACACAGCATGCTCTTTTCTTACACCTTCCTAGCTGTTTTCCCTATTTGCTTCATTTATTCTTTTGCAAAAGACAGTTGACTAATCCTTCATGGGACTTTGACTTCTCTTAGCATCTTAGAAGGCAGAGCAGGCTTCCCAGAGAGATGATTCATGGCCCAAGCCCATTTAAGAGGTGTTTGAACAACACCCTTCAACATACTTTAACTTTTGGTTGTTGCTGAAGAGGTCAGGCAACGAGACTAGATGGATGTTGCACGTGCCTTCCAACTGAAAAAGTTTATTCTAAACCAAAAGAGCTATAACATAAAAATATGAAAGGCAGATTTGAAATAAATGATAAAATACTAAGTCACACTGTGCTTAAAAATATTTTGTATCAGTATTTAAAAAGTAAATATTTTATTTATGATTAAATATTAATTAGGAAGACTAAAATCCCCTCTTTTTATATGTTGAATGTTTTAGTGTTAATTTTTTAAATTTTGAGTAAGTTCTTTCTCTGTAAAATTAAGAAACTTTGATGGCTGTGGCCAGTTTTACTACTTCTCACAAATTGCACTGACTCCAGTGTGATGATTTCATAATTTATAAATACTTTTTCTAGTTCTTGATGCATTTGTAGAAGAGAATGCAAAGAGATATGACCTCTATTCCAGCCAAACAATAGACATCCACTAACACAAGGTATATAACTGGGTTTGTATATGGAATCCATTTTTAAAAGGGTGGTTATTATGTGGAAGAAGAAAGAGTAGCGCAGTTTGGGATTCCTCTAGCTCTGCTGCTATTCTTCTCAGTCCCTGAGGCTTATGCACTATTGAGAAATCCTTTTGATTTCTCAAAATAGAACTTAGTAATACATAAGCAAAGAATAAATTGTGAATCAGCTGTCTACATCAGCACTAATATACCCCGGGACAGCAAGTAATGAATTGGTAATTACCAGAGAATTAGGCCTGACACGTTTCTTTTATGCCTCTGTCTAGAGCCTTAGGAATGCTTTATTCCCAGCTCACTAGGATATGTGGATCCTATGCTATGCATATCTGTTACTCTTATTTTTAGCTACAGGTTCTCCATTTTCATGAGAGGTGAGAACATAAAAATGAAATATGAGGAGTTTATTTGGGTAGAGCAGTTGTTCTCCGGGGACCAAAGTCCTGTTCTCATCCTGAAATCCCATACGGATAATCCCTCATAGCCATACCCGTTTATGTCAAGTGTAGTGGGTTCCTGGCTATTCAAGTGTCAGGTGAAAGAGGGGATTTCAGCAGTGTTATGCCCTGAAGGAGAGAAATGCAAAGAGGATTTCATTGAGCTTTTAACACCAAATTTTATGTGAAAGGCTCTTGTGTGGGAAGCCAAGAATCTGTGTGGGCAGTCATTCTTGTGTTTGACTTAATCACTTGGAATGGGTTTTGTTTCTATTTCTGTCTGTGTGATGACGTGTGTGACTTACTTGGTTTATGTGGCAAGGTTTGGTAGCAGGAGTGTTCAGGGTTTCTGTGGAGGGATGAGGATCTGCCTCTGTGTTGGAGACAGCCAGTTCCAGCTGGCTCCGAGAGACCCACTGCTGGGCCAGGCTGAAGCTGTGAGTGATGCTGGTATTGCCTCTGTGGTAACATATTTAAGAAAGGGCAGAAAATGCACAACAGATAGGAGAGTGAGAATATGTGAGATCAACAGTCCTGGAGACGCTCAGATCAGTGAAGAAGGATTGAGAGGAGGTGCTCGAGGGACCAGAGCAGAGATTACCCTGCAGCCCTTGGCAAAGGCCAGGCTCAAGCAGGCTGTTACCCTACAGCCCATGGGGGGCCACGGTGGAGCAGATGAATGCCTGAGGTAGCTGTGACCCCATGGGAAGCCCAGGCTGGAAGAAGCTTCTGGCAGGACCTGTAGCCCCATGGAAAGAGGAGTGCACACTGGAGCAAGTTTGCTGGCAGGACTTGTGACCCCACAGGGGACCCACACCGGATCTGTCTGTTCCTGAAGGGCTGCATCCCGTGGGAGGGACCATGTGGAGCAGGGGAAGAGTGTGAGGAGTGCCTCCTCTGAGGAGGAAGCAGCTACAGAGACATGATGTCTAAAAAAGCATATGCATAAGAAAGGGCTCCATTGTGTCCCTCAGGAGACCAAATTCCTGCCCAAATGGAAGCAGAGTGCCTCAGTTTGCCTCTACTCAGTTTTATTCTCCCTCTCTTTTATTAAATGCAACTTTATAGCATAACCGGGATTAGATAGACACAAAGGCTGCACCGGGGCGGTGGTCATTCCACCTCTGCACCACCGACAGCAGCTCTCTTGCTGCTTTTCTTCTGCAGGATTAGTGCTCAACTGTTGGCATGATCCACTAATTTAAGAAATGGAAAACTAATCCCTCCAAAAACTTCTAAAATTGCATTCTGCAGGGCTCGTTTTCCCAAGACTCAACACGGTGTCAGACAAGCACAAGGGAGATAATGGGTACTTGTGCTCTCAGAAAAGGGAAGAAGCATATTGAGGCTGCCTGTATTTACAGCACCCTGCAATCAAATTGGGCTATTTTAATTCTGAAGTGTATTCTCGCTGTTATGTGATCTGAAGTGCTGGTGTGTGTTGAACTTGCTTAATCCAGCATGGTATGCTTGGTCCAGAAAAGTTTCTTTTCCTAGAGGAAGACTTGTCTGATCTAAAAGTTAGTCAGAATTTCACTGGAAAGCTCAGTGGTTGAATGTAAAACCCTAAAACAACATAAACCAAAAAACCCTGAATTTACCTAAGTAAGCAGCTAAATAAAGAAATGGTCCCAGACTGCTGAGATGTGAGCATTTTCATTGCAAAGTATTCTGAGAAGAAGGGGGATTTTGACAAAACCAAAAATCTTACTGAAATTGGGAAAAGTAGGTAGTTCCTAAGAAAGTGCTTCTTCTCTTTTTGGGGGAAAAAATATGCTGAAATGTAAACAAAAAAAAGGAAGAACCTGTCAGATTATCAGGGTCTATTGCATCTGTGCTTTATAAGACAGAAGAGGTCCTATCCTAAAGCCAGACAGGTAACAGCAAACTGTGCTTATGAATGGATATGTGGACACAATGCTCACACTGGTACAATGCATCCCTGTTGTGGTAGTAGCAAGTTTGTAAATGAAAATGAAGAAAAAAAATTGTCTTGCATTTCTCCCTCAATATGAAAAAGCATATAATTGAGCTTTCCTTTTAAGTAGATCATATGCTATTTGTGTTCCTGTATGTACCTCATTTGCCCTGCATTTTGAGAAAGCTATATCACATGAGCAGAGAGACCTAGATTGTGTTTAGCCTGCAGAGCATCATACAGCTTTCCCTTTGGTTCATGATTAAAGCACAAGTGAAATAACAGTATTATCTTTTAAGTACTGTTGGCAGAGGAGTCCAGTAAAATGAGATTAGATTATTCTTCAGGGATATAGCTTCAAGTTCTCTATATTAGTTTTACTCTCTTCTGAAGATTTTCTTAGCAACTGTAATAGATTTGGTCTTTTTTTCAATAGAAGAAGGGACTGTTCCTCAGTGTTTGTAAAGCTCAGTAAGGGGACTTTGGATTTCAGAAACTGCTCTGTAGTTGACACTCTACTAAAAGTAGACTTTGAGGGTGTAATGGGTTCATTGAGTAAACAGGGTCTGCTTTAGAGTTCATCAGTACAATTAGAATAATGAAAAACTCAAGTTGTAGTTTTTAAATATTCTGCTTAATTTGAGCCTTTTGGAATGGATGAACTGCACTTAAAGCATGCATCTCAACTCCCGAGGTGCACCACCACCACTCACTTAGACTTGTGTAAACTTAGACATCTACTGGTATAGCTTAGTGATCATTCCTTTGGGCAGCCTTGTAGCTTACATCTTTGTAGAATTACCTTTAAATTAGTTCCTAATGCTGACATCTCTGTAGAATTACCTTTAAATTAGACAGTTCTAATGCTGGGACCTGGCAAGTTCAAGGGGACAGCTGAGGCAATGAAATGTGGAGGTAAGACTGGGCCACAGAACGGAGTGGTATTGTCTGGTAGGACAATGCTGGAATAGAATTGCTTGTCAAACTGCAGTATGGACTTGGCATTCTAAGCCACCTTTATAGTCTGTGGACACCATGGGTGGTGATCCAGCTGGTTTAGGAATGGAGGAGCTGCCTTTTAGAACTAAGTTCACCTGGTTAATAAAGGGTAATTTTAAAAAGGGGTAGGAAAAATCTGAACTTCAGGGGAATAGAGGTATTGCTATTTCCTGGCTGGGTTAAAGAGAAAATGCTTCCTTATGATATATTTAGACCTACTCAAATAAAAGTCTAAAGGAGGAAAATAGTCTGCGTTGGAACATTTCATTCTGCAATGTTCATTAAAACCGATCAGCTACATCATCTTGCACTAAAAGATTACACTGGAAACAAGATTAGAATCTACTTGTGTCAGCTATCACTGTAGAAGATCATTGTAATTCTGAGCTGTTAAAGATGAGTAGGTAAAGGTATTGACAAATGCCTCAAACTGTGTTTATGAAATCATATGTGATAAATTATAGATACAAGAGGTAATTTCAGAAGTACACAAAAACTTTCTTTGCATTATTGATGCTTATTAGCATGTCTGGCTGAGCCTCAGAAAATTCAACTCAAAAGTTTCTGTGGTTCAGCTGCATGAGGTCCAACACAAAAAGTGAAATACTCAGCAAACATTTTTCCCCTCAAGTTGCTGACTGCAGAGTTGATAGCAGGTTTGATTTGGTGTTGCGGCTATCTAGAAAGATAACAGCACACACAGCAAAAAAGTTCACATATCACTCCCCTCTGCTCATATATATTCTTATCATACCTCACTGAATATAAAATATTCTTTGACCTAATGTATTGCCTGCAAAATGCTAAAATAGTTTGTGTTTGAGGAACAAAATTCTTATTAAATACGAGATTTTTCCATGCATTTACTGATTAAAAAGAAAAATTCCACCGAAGTTTCCATGACATCTTATGGCTTGGAAGGGCTCATCCCTCACCCTCCCCATTCCCTTTTTGACTGATCATTTATCTTATTAGGGGGAAACAACATATGTGATTATTTCTGGTTGTTACACAGCAGTGGAAATCATCCAGTCTCTTCCCTCTGGCCTGTGTTCCTAAGGAGCCACCAATTGCTGGGTCTGAGTTTGAACCGCTCCTCATAAATTAATGCTATTAAAATCATTAAACAATGATGTAATTTCAATCCAAAGTATAGCTTTATTTCATTTGATTGTTAGTAATTGTATCAAAATGATAATTTTCTTTTAAGCATCTTAATGGGCTTTTTTAGTACCTGCATCCAGCTGCACTTATCACTCAGTGTATGTCCTTTGTATGTCTTCACCTCCCATCTGCTGACTCGATGGACTCTTGCCGTGCTGGTGAAGAGTAAGGGGTGATGTCACCGTGGGAGTGGGGCCAGATTCTGCCTTGCTCAGTGGCAGCACAACTGTCAGCTCAAAGCTTTCTCTGCAGAATCTGCCTGACTAATGACAATAGAAGTGCTAGAAAAAAGCACAGCTGGGGCTGCCATTCCCAGACTGGGATGGAAGCCCTGAGGGTGGAAAACTCATCTTTTGGCTGAGCATATTTGACGTGAGAGATATTAGGAGAAAATCAGCCTTTATTCCCATTACAGCTTTTCAGAGTTAAACTGCACCTTGATAATTTGTCTGAATTTTCTTCTCAGAATATTTTTCTCAAAATTACTCTTCACTTTCTTTGTCAAAGCAGAATCAACTCTTCTCTTGAATATACTAACCAAAGATATATCAATTTGTTACAGAAATATGTGTCAAGTTTAAGGAATTTCTAATAAGAAAGGAATCTAAGCCTTTTTTTAGCACTAAGTCTGCTCTGTAGTCTCAAATGTCAAATGTAATTGTAAAAAGATGCTGCTGTGCTTGCCAGTGCATGTGAGTGTGTGCATGTATCTGTGTTCATATATCGATTTATGATTATGAAGGGTTTTTTCCCAATTTCATATCTATTTTTTTCAATTTATCCTATTTTTATGCATAGTTTAGTTAAAGAGATTCTAAAGAAATATAATTTCCTTCTAGATGTTAGTAATAAGAAATTATAAATGGGGTTTATTTCAATTTCCCATCTAGAATGTTAAATCTGGTTAGTATGAAATCCTCCCTTTCCATCCACATAATTACTATTCTGTAGCTGGCTCTACATAATTTGATTATATTATGTTCTCAGGGCCGTTGGTGGAGTTGATGGAGACCCTGATTTAGTTCATATGGAAATCCAGGACCCCAGTGGAGGTATGCAAATGAAAATGTTATCAATTGATACCCTAGTGTATAGTCATTTCTCTTTGTTTTAGAGGTACTTTTTGGATTGCTTTTAAAACTTGTCAGAAGAGAAATTACACAAGTCAGATTCTTTCTCTGCTTATAAGAAGTCAGCAAAACTGTCCTGTTATATAAAAATATAGTGTAATTTAAATCTGCTTGTTTTTCCCACTAAGAGGAATTGATGTCAAGATGCTATGCTCCATTGAAAATGTACATTAAGAGCGTGATTTGTTCTGGCAGTTAAACATTGAACAGTTTTTCCCAATATGCAAATAAAATTGGCAATGCAGGGTTAGTGCTGGATCAGTGTCTGTTAATGTGAATCATGACATAGGTCAGGTGTACTGCACCAACCACCAGCTCCCAGAATTCCCTCAAGTTACAGTGACCAGTATGCTTTGAGTGTTCAAAAAGCAAAGAAATGAAAAAGCAGACTGATAGGTCAAGTTGTGCTGCACTGAAGAGTCACCATGATTCCAAAAGTTTGTATAGTTTCTTATGACCAGCAGTACTCTCAGAAGGTAATTTAATTCCTTGAATCTGATGTCTAAGTTCCTGTGCAGTCTTAAAAATGAGTAGCAAAGTTTGCACAGTTTGATTTGGCCTAATCCTATAGCTTTTCTTTATTTCAGCCCTATCAGAAATCAGTTACCCTGTTAAAACCTGAATGACAAGTTTCTAAGTCTTTTAGTGGTGAGATTTCTGAGACGTGGTGACAATTCTCTCAGCTGCTTTCTTTAGAGACAGTGTAAAAAGGTTCTCTAGGACTTGTATGGAAAGATTTTGTGGTTTGGTGGTTTTTATTTTTTTTTTTTTAATTTTTTTTTCATTAGTTTAACAGAAACAGCAGAAAAAGAAAAACTTTAATAAAATATATCCTGGTTAGGTTCTCAGAAAACTGACTTTGGTCAGTACAGACATTGCCCATTGATTTTAGTGGAAACAGCATCTTTGCCCTACGAGCCTAATGAAGAGCTGTAATTCTTGTGATGTGAATTGCAAATCCTTGTGAGACTTTTAGATGGTCCATTGCTGCACTTGCTCAAATGTCCTTGTAGTGATGACTTTGACATAATCAGGGGAACTTGAGTTGACTCTAGCTGCCTCTTAAACAGATCCAGATTTTAGAATGAATAATTGTATCCAGTATACACCTTCAGCCTTGTCCAATTAAAAGTCATAAAGTGTAGCATGCATTTGCTATCACACTGCAGAAGTCATGAAGAATACGGGGGTGCATTGTTTGCTCTCTCTCATGCTGTACCTGGAGCCTGGGTAGAAGTAGTGATCTGGGCACGTGACTGTGTATATACCATTTTCCTCACTGTGCTTGGGAAATTCACTCAAGTACTTTGCCCTCAGAAGCCTGTGACCAAGGGTGAGCTGTACAAGACCTTGGATCTAGGACAAGGTCTTTAAGCCACATCTGGTGTAAGATAGGATTGTTGGCTCTTCTCTCTTTGAAAAGGGCAGCTGTACCAAAGATGCAATGGTGCTGTTCTAGAAACCCAGGTAGAGAGGACAGTCCTTGCTAACTGGAGAGGAAGAGAAAGGCCACAGCCTCCATGGATTATAAATCAGTCCAGGCTTTTTCAGCAGGGTATTAATTCTGAGTATAGAAATCCTGCCCCAACAGAGCAGTTCAATAGCATGTTAATAGTGTCTCTGAACATTCTTAAAGAGCTTTGAAAATAGGCTTTAAAATTCTGCACACTGTCTATTAAATGAAGTCTGATTCTTTTCTCATTCATCACAATTTTATACTGGAGTTGATCTATTGATTTCAGTTATGTTGTGTCAGGCTGCCATTTCTCCAAGTGAATAATTTGGCTCTGTGCATAGGTTAAGTGAGAAAAGAGGCTCCTTCTATTATCCCCACCCATGAATGGCTCATTCATCTAACCCCTAATCTCTCTGGACCAGCAAAATTTGGATAATAACAGGCTGCCTCCAGGGAATGATCTGAACTGTAAGCAGTTAATACATTCTCAGTACATTGGAGATTGAAAAACTCTTGTGTGAGGGTTTAATATAATAATTCTACAGCTAACTCACCTGGCAAAGGCAGCATTTTTCCTACATGAATAACACTTAATATTGCTTGCTTCTTTTTCCCTTGATAGCCCTGTCATATGTTTCTGTCTCTCTTCCCTCAGGTTATCGCTACATCAGTTGCCAGATTCAGAATTGTTCTGATAAGACCATGACAGTTCCATTTGCTGGTAGTACTGATCGGGATTCCCTGACTGTGCAGGATGACTACATCTTTCTTCAGGTACTGCCACTTTGGGGAGAGACAGCTCGTTCTCAAATTCAAAAATAAAATTTTAAACAGTGCAGTGACACTGGAAGGAGCAGGGAGAAACCTGTTCCAGAACAGCGAATGATGATTTATGAATTTTTACTTGGAACAAAGCATTCAGTCAAAAAAAAGAAGAAAGGCATCTTTAGTTTGTGAAACCAGTTGCCCTTTAACTATATGAGAATTTCTAAGTGGATTTTGTGGTTCAAAGTTACTTTGTTACTTTCTATAAATTCTCTTGCATGTGAAGAGAAATACAACCCTTCTATTCTAATGCTGAGAAACTCTTCTGGGTCCTTCCCAGTACCTTGATAGCACAAAAAGGTTCCACAAGAAAAGCATTTGAGGACAACCACTGACAGAGTAGTTGCACAACTTCTTCGTATGGAGTGTTCTCTGAAGAGGTTTTGCCAGGAAAAAACTTACATGGCTGTGCTTAGGAAGCAAAAGGGTGAAATGGTCATAGCTGGAGCAAACTAGTATAGAATCACACAGTGATTTAGGTTGGAAAAGACCCTTAAGATCGAGTCCAGCCATAAACCTAACACTGCCAAGTCCACTGCTAAACCATGGCCCTAAACACCACATCTGCAACTCAAGGTGGTCCATATTACATTGGGGTTATCTCATTCCCAAACTACAGGACCTGCATGCAGAAATACGGACTGGATCTTTGTCAGCCTTATGGCACCGGTACAGTTCAGGCACACTTGAAAATTTTGTTTTATGTGCTTCACACTGGTTATGATTTTAATCTATCAGAGCTGCAAAGTTCTCAAAGAACAGTTATGTCCTTCTTGTTGTATTAGATTTTACTGGGGAAGTTGCTTTTGCTTTCCTCAGTGGGTGGCTATCATTTTTTCCTTACCTTGATATGATTTGTTGGCTGCAAGGCTTGTCTATTTATTGACTTTTGCAGGAAGCAATATCACGGCAATAGATAGATCTCCCCACCATAGCCTCAGTGTGCATCAGGTTGGCTTCTCTGCAGCTTTCCCTCCTTGGGGCTCTTTCTTCCACAGGGATCTGTAAATTAGGAGGACCACAAAGGATCTATGCTCCTCATTTGGCACAGCAGTTTGAAGGGCCCACATGGGTTAGAACAATTAGCACTACAAAGAAACAGAAAAAGTGGCTTTGGGAAAGAATTTTTGGGTTAAAGTAGCCATTTCTCATATTAGATCTGGCACTCATGGCAATCATTTTGCTCAAAGTTATTATCTGTGGCTCCCCCCAGGTGCACTCTAAAATCCATTTCATGGTGTGTAGAGGGTGTAAACTGTTCTCACTGTGTGAACTTCTAGATTGCTGTGCTCAGCAAAACACTGGCTCCTTCCTCATCAAGCATTTTGTTTTGCTGGATGTCTTGTACAACTGCATATTGAGCTGTTCTTCCACCTCATGCCAGGTGTGAGCAGACACAAAATGGAAGTGCAAGGTGGAAATGCACACACGGGTAACAGACAGCTGCTGCTATCAAAATGACACCGTTGATAACGTAGTCTCCAGAGATTTGACACATGTCAGTGCCAGTAGATGAGAAGCTCATGTGTTCCACATAAAGGGGAAAGATCTCCAGTCTTTTCCTTTCAGACCTAACTGCAGTGAACCACAGTATGTAATGTAAATCTCACTGCTAAACTGGTTTGCAGTTGGCCATATAGGTGTTACTGGAGGTTAGAAGATCACTCTGGGATCTTTACGGTCATATCTGAAGTGTGGCCACCTCAAGGTTGTGGTGCAGGACAGTATTTACCTGTTCCGATGAAACCACACAGCATCTGAGAAACAGCATACTTTTGGAACCATGTGGAAATTCTTTTATCACTGCTCTGAAATATTGCTATACAAGTTATAATCAGACCAAGGACTCTTCATGGTATCCCCAAGAAATACTTGTTAGGGAGAGGATAGGGTAGGATCACCTGTGCAAAAAGAGAGGAGAGTTTGGGGCTGTCTTCCTGCCTCTGGCATCACTCACATTCCCTGAGCTGTGCAGATGTGATTTGGAGCATTGCAGGGTCTGCACTGCTAATTCTTGCCCAAATCTGAGATTTTTACCATTTTAGAGGAAGATCTAAATCCCATTTCTTTAGTAGGTCTATATCCATAAAGATCAGGAACTTGTAGTACTCTTTTTTTTTTTCCAGTTTGCACTGACAGACAGTTTCAGAGATGATTTTAGTAGGAAATTAAAGTTTCAACACAGTTTTTAAGCACAGACCAGCCTTTAATGTCAGTGAGGCTTGGCATGGCTGGGTGCTTCCACTCCAATTCTCCTCTGCCCTGCATCATCTCCAGCCATTTAAACTGAGTGATGTTAAAAAAAAGCATTTAAAAGAATATGAAAAGATGGGTAAGACTGCCACTTAACACTCATTAAACAAATGGTGAGGCTTTTGGTTTGAACCATCATCATTTAATAAATCACATTCCTGAAGGACATCACATTCTTTATAGCAACAAAAAAAAAAAAAAAAGGAAATGAGTTTAAAGAAAGGGTGAGGATGCTTACAGTATTAAATACTTTGTTGCCTTTAAAATAATCAGGCAGGTGGACCTGCTTTCATACATCAATTCTACTTTTACCAAGCCACATTAAGTTTGTATGCTTCAAGATAGGCTATCTTCCAAATCAGGTTCCCTTTATAAACACAGAATCTGAGAAAAACAGTGAGATGGGGGTGATTTTAAATGGATTTCCTAAATGAAAGAAAGATGAGTCTGTTTGTGCTTCTGTTTCACAATTTGATTTGTTGTGAGCAAGCAGAGAAAAATTTTCGAAATTTAATTAAATTTTGTAAAAAATTTTTTTCCCATGCATTTTTTCAAAGCAGCCAACCTTTATAAACCTAGTGAAAATTACCTAATAGCCATTACCTAGCTGATCTTCTGGTCATGGGAAATGTGAAAAAAGAAAATGTTATTTACCAAAGGCTGAAACCTTTATTAAGATTATCTGATGATGCTCAAGTGGCTTAGTTGGAATTATGGTGAATTTTGTACCAGCACAGATTTTGGTATTTGTATTTCTGATTAGAAAAACCGTGTGAGGTTGTTAATTGAGCATTTTTCATCTGTGTTTACTTGGAATATACTTTTTGGTGCTGTGGAACAATATTTGCATTGTGGAGGATTTTTGGGGGGGTGTTATGGGGTTTCTTTGTGGTTTTTTTGTGAATAAGCTAGAAGTGGGTAATGGGTGATAATCTTGCAGCAGTGTTCCTTTCAATGCATGCTTTCATTGGTTTTCATTCACAAAAATCTTCAAAGGCTTCAAGTTTTTTCTGGAAAACCTAATCTGTCTTCCTTTTCATGCACAGGTCCTTTAAATGCTTGTTTTACCTCTCTATTTAAGCGTATAATTGTGACTTCAGGACATATCACTGAGAGAACTGACCGAGCAATGGATTCCAAATTGCATTATCTTCCACACAGCATGTCAGCATCTTGCACTGGAAAATATTTTATCCTGTATAGAAAGTATTAGTCAAATAGAGTGAATGCTTTACATATTATCAGCATGATTTAATGTATTTTGTGCTCTGCTTTGGATTGTGCTGTTGAAGTACTTCTTGCCTCTGGAGCACCTGGCGTTCATGGCCAGTGCACTTCCTCCCTGCCTCTCACATAAAGGATGCTGCTGCCCTGACTTCTGCAAAAGGGCAAAGATGTGGGAGGCCAATAAGTACAAAGATATCAGTAAGGACTGGGGACAGGGAGATGCTGAAGTCTCAGGTATCATTCAAAACTGCTGAAATGGCAAAAGAGGGAACTTTTTTCATCCTAAAGAGAAGAAGGAAAGAGTTTGAGTCTATTTTGACAACTTTTTATTTGCTCTTTAAGGAGTACACTGTGCAAATTAAATGCATGCAGTAAAAGGAATAGCTATGTATTTCAGTTGCAGGTTAAAAGAAAAACAGTCTTTCATCTCAGATGTTTTGGATTTAACATAAGCTATCACAGGGTTCTGTTTTTCCTTTGTATAGACAACATCAGCAAACCGGACCAAGTATTACGTGTCTTACCGTAGAAATGGCTTTGTACAGATGAAGTTGCCAAAATATGCATTGCCTAAAGTAAGTATATGGTGTTTTTGTTCTTTTCACATTTGTCATCTTCTCTTTCTACCTAAGCTAGTTTTATTTTTCTCTATTTTAAACCTAATTATTCTGAGATCATAATTTCTCCTTATAAGGATTTTTGAATCCTATTTGTGGCCTGTTCTTATTCTACTATTTTTATTCCATTAATGTAGTACTTGTAAGCTGTAGAGGGGAAAAAAACATAAAGTACCTTATTTATCATCAGTTGGTGCAAGAGTTTTTAAGGTTTGCTTCCATGATGCAGTGCTACACACAATGGCAATGTGATGATGTAAAGCAAGTGTTCCTTCAAGAGTCAACTGCAGTTTAATTACACATGGTGTGTGTTCTAGTATGAATAGTAATATAAGAGAATTTTGCCACTTGATGGTGCTCTATTTCATTAAAGAATCCCAATATGGACTTTAATTGCTTCACAACATGGCAAGACTTGTTGAGAGGTTCCTTTCTTCTATCTTCCTAGTGACAGGGTTTCTATGTTTGCCAGTAAATCGACAGTTAAGCACTGACATATATTTAAATGTGGTCTGATGCTGCATACAGTATATTTCCTAACTTTACAGTTAGAAGGCTTCTGCACTCCTGAAGAAGAGTGACTAGGAAGTTTTAAAGACTCAACTGGACAAAACTCTCAGTAACCTGGTCTGGCCTCCCAGCCGACCCTGCTCCCAGCAGGAGGTTGATGTTCAGGTCTCCTGAGATTCCTGCTTTTTCATGTAATTCTGGGTGATTCTGTTGCTTACTTAGCAGCGAACTAAGACATGTTTTCCTTGCATGCCTTGAATTGCACAGGCTTAATTCATTGCTCATTTAATAAAGGGCAGTAGAGTACAATGTATTTCCGTCTCCTGTTATTGTTTTAAACAAAAGAATATAATTGCCATCAGTTTTCAGCTTAGATTTTTTTTTTTTTTAATGTGTTTCTATATGGGCGTTGGAAGACTTCTGGTTTTAAACAGACAACATACTAACAGAATCTCAAGTCAAATCCTCAGATACTGGTTGAACAAGAATCTGGAACTCGGATATGCTTCTAGTAGCACGATAGGAATAGCTATCAGCTATCTACTTACCTATGTTGTAAAAAAATGTACAGCCAAGGACTGATATATAGAACAGTCCTTCCACAAAATTATTTCAGTGTTTTTAAGGCCTTCAAAATAGGCTTTATGCTTTCTTGGTAGAAACTGTAATTAGGAAAATAGCAGGAGAATAACCAGTTCTAAATGTTAAAGAATAACAGTCGAGGACACCCCAAGGGACTGCAACCCATGGATCCACATGCCAGGGCAGAAGAAAACAAGTTCCTTGCAAGGCAGGAAAGCAAAGAGTAAACAAGGAGTTTCTGACATATTCAAAAAGTGTCAGTCACAGCTCTGCGGTATTTCTGTCATATGTAATCTGGACTGTTTGAAATACTGCTGCATGCCAAATTCCTAAATTAAATTCTTAAATTAAAAGTTAATAGTTTAATTTTGAATAGTCAGTAGCTACCTAGGAACAGGGTGACTGTAATTTATAAAGGGATGTTTTTGTGTTCTTCGTAGTTCAGGCAGTACCCAATGAGTAGAACTAAATAAATATTATCTCGTCAGCATTTTGACAACACTTCCAGGAGAAGTTTCTTTGGTATCTGCCCATAACAGAGTTGAAAATTTCACTAAGAGGGCCTGGCAGCCAGACATCCATTAGAACAGTGGTGAATATGAAAAATGTTGACCTTTTCTGAAAAAAACCCGTTTCTTTAAAGTAATTTGGTACCTTCACATTACAGCAGAAATTTTAGATACTGAAGTAAGTAAGAACACAGCTCTGAAATGTTTCATCATGCCATGTGTCAGTGAGAATCATTCAACTGCAGTAGAAATGGATCTTCCAGTCCAATTTGAACAGAATGGAAAAGACTCATATAGGCAAATTACTGATGAAATTTTGCAAAGAAGCAGGATATCAGTAAAGACACTGGCACACTAATAGTACATCTAGATCATCTGACTATGGAGTTGTTTCTTTTATGCAGGTAGAAGATAAACAGAATGGATGGACTTACAGCGGAATTTTTAAAAGATTGATTAAAACAAGTAGCTTTTGAAAGATCTGAGTTTCAGAGGGATTTGAGTATTAGACTCTGTCTAACCAGGGGATGAAGCATGACTGTAATAGGTTTTATTTCATTTTTGTCAAAAGAATGGAATGAGGTGTCAAAAAACTCTCTTTCCAAATGGTCTCTAAAGTGCTTCATGTTACTGGGCAGAATTTTTGGGCAGTGAAGGAAAGAAAGGGAAGGAAAACTGTAGTCAAGATAGCAGATACTACAGACTGGTCAAGAATGTGTCTAACTATATTAGGAAAGCCATGCTGGAATGTCAGCCTCTACCCTGAGGAACAGGGCTGGGCTCTCCCAATATTATTCTTTTGCTGCACAGATGTGTTTCATGGTGATTTTACACATGAGATAGAATGAGAAGTTTCAGGTTGAGTAATTAGAAAATACTATTGATGTCTCATTTTCCTTTCAATAAGAAGAGATTGAAAATCTGAAAAAAATTACTCCATTATTTTATATTGTTTCAATTTGCATTTGTGTTTGTATTTGCCCAAATGTATCACCAAAAAGAAACCTAGAAAAAGATAGTTTGTCTTTGGACACATTTACACTCCTTCTTACTTGTGAATGAAAGGCTGCTAAAAGCAGCTTCCACCCAAGCTTTCCTTCTGCTCAGTTTCTAGACTCCAGCTCCACAGTGCCACTGAGATGACCTTTTTGTAACATGTTGTAGCTGTATGTGTACAGAGAGCAGAGGAGTTGGGGGATGTCTGCTGAACAGGGTTCAGGGGGGGTTTTAAAGCTTTCTTCTGTGCCATTGAGATAATTTGTTTTTTTACTATGATTATTATTTTTGTAATAACGTGTTTGATACTGACTTTGCATGGAATCACACAGCTGTCTCCTGCATTTGACAGGAGTCAAGAGCCAGCTGCTGCCATGCAGAGTGGTAACAATGGCTGGTGAGTCAGAATTAAAGGTTGCCTGTGCACTCCCCAAAATAGAAGGGGAACTTATAAGCTGTTGTATTAAAAATTAATTGTTTTTTACTTCTTTACTGTATTTGATTTTACTAAGATTGCTTGTTCTGTGCTGTTAAAACTAGATCAGAATTTAGTAACTTGTAGGAAGGGAATACCAAAATCGAGTCAAGAGCAGCAGGATTGGATTTGTGTGTTGGGTTGGTTGGGTAGGCATGCAGGAGTGTTCCAGGGAGAGCAAGCAATCCCCCTCGGGCTGTTTTCATCCTGGTGCAGGGGTTCAGCTGCCACTGCTGGGAGGGCAAGTCTGTCTAGGGGCAGAGCCTGAAGCCCCGTCCAGAGTGTCAGCACACTTGTATTGCACAAATGTTCTTGCAGCTCTGATTGCCCTTGCCTCAAGAAGTGCAGTGTGGAGAGGGCAGAGTACATTGGGTCTGGTCCTTGTTCAGGATTTTGAGTCATACTCTAATGTGGGTAACAATAAAACTGGGAGTTTAAGCAAAAAAAAAAATTGTTAACAAAGTTCCTGACCAAACCAAGGAATCTACTACAAATTATGGCAGTTTTACTATTTCAGTTTGGAGTTATTCTGAGTTCCCTTTCTGCCTCTGTTAAATAAACTGTTGATAGTCATCTTTTATGAAGGAGATACAAGGCATCCATTGATTCTGCATTTGTTCATGCCAGCTACAATATCTTAACGATGTGAGAGCTCTATTGTATCCTACTGCAATTCAGAAAATTTAGTTTTGAAAAGACACGGTGTGGAAAAAGCTTCTTTCATCTATTTTGATCTCTGTATGTATTTTCAAACTTGTGAGATAGGCAATAATGTAAAATTTTTCACGTAACCAAGATAAAAGGAAGTATAGAGGGGAAATGAATAAAAATAAAGGAAGAAAAAAATCCTATTGCTGTAGACAGAGGTGAGAGTCTCTAATTTATTCATGGTAATATGAATCTCCTATACATGCCTTTTATCAGATCCATCTATTCTTTTTATTTGATTATCACCTAGTCACCTCAAACAGGCCCACCTCTTCCTTGCCTCAGTCTGAGATACACATCACTGTTTTAACCACAGACTTACTTCCAGACTTGTCTGTGTCATTTAATAAAAGTCTATCCTTAAAAGGGTCCATTCCTTAACAGCAGAAACAGTAGAATACATTCCTGCAGTCCACGAGTCAGTGAAGTTCTCATGAGGCTTTGTCTACCTAATAGTTGAGTTGCAAACTGTTGAGTCTGTGGCAGTGCATTTAGCAAAGCTCTTATTCTCCCAAAAATCATTCTTCCACTTGGGACTCTGCCACTGACCACCCTGGGAGGCTTTGGCTGAGTTTGTTCCCGTGTGCCAAGCACAGGAGCAGTTTGCAGCTGCAGCAGGGCTACTTTTCCATTTTTGTGAAAGTCCATTGGAATGGCCATTGAACAAAGAACAAAGGGGAACAAAGTAGAAATGCAGGTGTCAGTGGCATTTGATGCAGAAGTGTTCCTTTCCTGGGCAGTGTCGTGGCAGTAGCCAGTGAACTTGAGCTGTAGCAGCTGTCTGGCTCCCTGGTTGTACAAATCCATCCAAAGTGGATTCAAGGACCTGTTATTTTCTTCACAGTGCAACTGTATATTGATTTCTCTCCTTGCTCTGTTTTACTTGGCCAGGCAAGGAAGATCAGGAGGATTATCTTCGGGATATGTGCCGTACTGTTACCTTGATTGTGCTTGAGAGATTACAGGGGTATAAATGTGGTACATCTGGAGGTCAAGGCTGAGGCTGCACAGCCTTGAGTGCTTACATCTGTTGCACTTCTGATACATTTACTCCTTATGATTCTGTGTTTAACTCATCGCTTGCTTCATGTCAATGTGTTGCTCAACTACACAGCATTAGAAGATTGCAAAGGGGCAATATTCTGACATTGGACTGAAAATTGTAAAATTTGAAAAACAAAAACGTTGAGGTTCTCTTTTATTTGCCTTATTGAGTGAAGCACTGCAGTCCTGCCTGCGTAGCACTATACTGGCTATGCTGAACCTGGCCTATCGTGATTTCGCTTAATGATATTTTCTATGTCATCTATGCCATTTTAGACAAAGGAGCACTGCCTTGCCACACATTCCTTGTCATCTTCTCTATTCTTCTGTCTTCAGCCTGTAATTGTAGTTATTTGTGTCACAGGGTTTCTTATCACAGCTTATGATAAACTGGTTTATGGTAAACCATACTAAGAATTTCTTGAATATAAACTTCAATAAAGTATTTGCAGACTTATAGGCTGATCAGTTACTAAATGTAGATGTGCAACTCACCAGAAACCCAACTCTGTTAACTGCTCAATGGTTTTGGGCTTCTTGACTGACTGTTTACTGGGTGTTTGTTCAGCCCTTAGTGAAAACAGGCTTGACTGCATTAAAAGCAGATAATTTTGGAAGAACTGATCATGTTGGGATCTCTGTTAGAAGTAAAGAAATAACTCTCAAGCAGTCTGGGTGTTTTTGAGAAGTATTTGATTGTGTCTCTGTACTTGGAAAAGTTCTTGGATGCTTGTTCTTCAGGTCATTGGTGAACATACACAGTTTTTCAATGCTGTGAACACCCTCAGATTCATTTATTTTATTTAACAATGCAGGTCTATCCATGTCATATGAAGTTTCTTTGAAGTGGTGCTTATCTTTTGGCACAAGTTGGCCTTATGTATGTGTCTAATTATTTTCAGTATTACTTTGAAACTGTCTTTTTATTTATTGTCAATTATGTTTTCTACCACTGATGTAAGGTACAAACATAGGAGTTTACAAGTCCCTGTGAGAGCAGGAGTGATATGACCTGTCATTAGATGCCTTGTTTAATCATGCCAATTTTTAATATGCAGTCTTTGATCACTTTCAGGATTCATGTAACATTTTTTGTAGAAAAGTAATTCTGTTTCAACAAATCTCCAGCTGTCCTTAACTCTTAATTCCATTATGAAGTTGAAATAGTTATTTGTTTGGAAAATGTTTACTTTCTTTAACAAAGTTAAGAAAATATAGCTTTTGAATTAAAAAAACCCCAACCAACCAAAAAAACCCAAAAACCCAAACCCACCACAACCAACAACAAACTCAAAAAATCACCTCAAAAAAGCGAATAAACCCTTAAAAGCAAAAGTTAAAACTTCAAATCCTGTATTTTGATTATATTTCTAATTGTGTGTGGGATTTCAAGTAATCTCAAAAAGGTATGGCTTAATTTCCCCTTACTTTCCTAGGATCATAGACAATAGACATGCAGAACATCTTGAAAGGTCATTTTCCAAATTATAGTCATCCGCCTAAATCAGTCCTGATATGTATTTTTCTGATCTGTTTGTCCAAGGATGAAAATTACTTTACCTCCACTAACATTTATCCTCAGTATGTATGGACTACACCCTACTACAGAAGAGTATATTCTGGTGTCTAACCTACATCTCCTTAGCTGTAATTTATACCCTGTATTTAACTTCTAGTAGACTTGGAAGACATTTAATCCCATTTTTCTTGGGGTGACTGTTTACAGTATTCAAAGGCTGTTTTCCAGCTACTCTCATCCAACCATAGGAAATGATTCTGTGGACTTGATTGGAGAGTGGATTTTAGAGCACTTTGCAGGACTCTTTGGTTGCACCTATAGGTAGACCTATCCCTGGCCCTTGGTCCATCCACTGCCTTGGACCTGTGCGTAGTTCCACAGATTTTTAGTGAGAAGCATACTGATTTTTGTGCTTGTTGTGGTGTAACATCACCCAGTGAAGCAAGAAGAATGAAGGAGACATTGTGACTAAGGAATTTGCACAATACAGTGCACAAGAAGCACCATAGTAAACAGAACAGAGAAATCTCCTGGGGGCTGAGAGGTTTAAAAAAAAAA